>JAMPIV010005777.1:137500-279459 GCA_024509875.1 Oreohelix idahoensis
TCACTCACTTTGTGTTGCACAATTCACCGACTTTTCTTCGTTGAGTGTTACTATTTTCGGGAGAGTACATATAAGGGAAACAATACAATTAATGTCTAACTTTCAACCACAGTTGCATCCCTTAGATGTGACCGACGTGCAAACGGCAAGAATTTGTGGAGTTTGATGTGACCGACGTAAACGGCAAGAATATGTGGAGTATATATATATATATATATATATATATATATATATATATATATATATATATATATATATATATATATATATATTATATATATATATATATATATATAGATTGTCACTTAATTTTACCGCTCTCTTTTCCTCTCCGGCAGTATTGATCTATCTTTATTGTGCATACTAATTATGTGCGCCTTTCGATTTTTTGCACGTTCTATTTTCCTACCTCCGATAATATTTGGTATTTTCGTGTAAATATTTACACTTCTTCCATTCATACGTGTCATGTTTGCCTGCCTATCCTCGCGGAGATGAGTTACAGGTAAACCCAGATTGACGACAAGTCCGTTTAGAGTAATGACACCCAATGTTTGTGTGCATAAGGAGTGCCGGTCAATTATCGATCTGGTGGCATTTTACAGACACACCTGAGACTTCGAAAATGCATCAATAAACATCCGGATTCATGAACGACCACAACAAAGCGCTGGCGATTGTTTCGTGCTAGTTCTATCAGGGAACCAAAAGCAGAGGTAACCCCAGACTCCAAGTGAGGAAGGGAGTGGAAGATATATATATATATATATATATATATATATATATATATATATATATATATATATATATATATATATATATATATATATATATATATATATGTGTGTGTGTGTGTGTGTGTGTGTGTATTTAAACATGTCAAACCAAGCACAAACCACTTGCCGCTGTTCAGTCAAAATTTTCCCAGTAAATTAACTAAGAGAATGGTGATTTTCATCATATCCACTGAGTTTTTTGTATATTCGCTCAGGAGAACAAAAGTTCAGAGAAAAGATTCGGTTGACGGACAGCAGGAAAGGTGTCTGATTAATATCAGACAAACAAAGACTTGGCAACGGAATTTGTTCTTTTATTCCCATTAAAGTTTGTTCTACGAGTTTACGAGACCATTTGAGGAATAATTCTACGATACCAGCTGTACTGCTGTTCTGTGGTTCAAAGCTTACGATCGACACGTGAAACCTACATTCAACGGTTTGTGAAGATACCTGCCTTGACCAGGAGACGCACCTTTGCCACAGAAACGGATTGACGGAAACAGCAGCATCGACACTCCAGTAGTTTGGAAGCTAAGTGGCATTTTACAACATAACTTATTGATCTATATTCCACAACTAAGCTTCCTAAAGCCGATTTTAATGACGAAACCTATTTTTTAGTAATCAGCAGTTCATATTTAGTTACATTTTCTCCAAAGTGATTGATCATTAAATTAGTTATATGTTGTTTTTTTTACAAATCCATAGTTGATTTAGTTATTACAGAGAAACAAGTGCACAAAGATGAATCAGCATCTTCAATATATCTATATTTGTGTCTATAGAGCCAAATAATAATAAGAGTTTTACTGTTAATTCAGTTGGAGGCTTGTACAAGCTAAATTAAATTATATAATACCTCTTCACAAAAGTTGTCGGGCAGATAAAAGTTAACATTGCTAAGACACATTCAGCATTGTTCTTGGCTTATGATATATCTTGTGAATATTCCCTCAAGGTAGAGGTATCATCATCCTTCTATCTTCATCTCTGCCAAGAGTAATTTTGTGCGAAAGTAGACACCTTTGAAGATCCACATTAGATACTCGAGGTTTTGGTCATTGTTGGACCATCACTGCAGAGCAAAGGGGAGGCAACCCGTGACAATATTTATAAGGAACTCTATACAGAGCATTACAGCAAGAGGTAATCTGATCATCAGAAGTGCCCCCTCACCGTCAGACAAGTGTAAGTAGGAGTTGTCTTGTCTAGTCGTGATGAGTTCCGATGTACCGTGACAATGGCGGGTATGCATTTTTCCAGGGCTGGTAGATTCTTCAGTAAAAATGATTTATGAAGTGGTTTTTCTTCGATAGGAGATGGTGTCTCTACTAGAGTTGTGTTAGAGACTCTCCTAATGTACGGTACCATGTATGATTCGGACTCCAGGTAATTCCAGTCCCTGTTTTGATGATCTCAGGTCGGTTAGGCCTAGCGGGAATTTTGTGCTTCGCAACGCTAGGGTCAAGTTTGTATCGACGGAGATGACAGGCTCCATACTGTAATTATATCTACGTGAGGTAACTGGATTACGGTAGATCTGTGTGGAGGAACTTTATGAAATTATGCATATGTATTGCAAATTAACTTTGGCTTATATATATATCCTCCAGTGAGCGAGTGAGCGACAACTCAGGTAGGCGGCCATGTTGCATTCCTGTCATCATATTTTTGTATCACTGTCCAAAGAACGGGACATGTATCTTATTATTCGGACAGTGGCAAGGAGATCTCAATTTTTGATAGAAACCCCTTATCGTGGTTTTACAATATGATAAACTGTGAATATAAAGCAACTCTAGTTACTTACCGATCCGCCTTCACTGACGCGCTTAGTCAGATAGGGGATGCGGCCATTGATGTACTACCTATTATTTATGAATATGCCATGACATAGGATCTACTATGTATGCCTGCAAATTGATATGTCAACATACCCATGATTTACTCGTTATGTCCCAGTGTGAGCGTCCAAATAAACTGTGTAAACAAAGATTCCAGCAGTCTGCATTGGTGCCTTGTAGACACAAGTGAATGAGTGTTTAGATTGGTCAGAACACGAACAGTACACCATTCGCGTTAATCACACTCTACACTTCTACCCATATATACACCATCCTGCGTCGGTTGAAGTGACCAAGTTTAGGGCCTGCTTCCCCTGGAGCCTTAGAGGGAAACTACTGTTTACAGCTGCCTTTGCCTTCCCTAACTTAGGACTAGGGTGAGTTACCCATTTACAGCTGGGTAGACTGGAGCATGCCTGATCTCAACAACTCTGTACACTACAATGGACACATACAGTAGTGGCACCACAAACAACATGCTACAGTGATTGATAGTGGAGCTTTACAGAAGAAAGAGAACACACCACACTTTACAGAAGGTTTACAGTATACAACTGACACTTCTTTATAGACTGACATTACAGCATGTGTGTTGGACAAAACAACTTTACAGTGGGAAAGAAATTTTACAGTGGTGAGCCAGATCCCTGGGTCCAGCCTACGCAGTTTTGTGTTGAGAATCACATTTTACAGTTACAAGAACATTTGTTTGACCACATCAACACCAGTAGGACAGCTATACAATCAATGTCAGCTTGACCTGTTCTGACAAGTGTAGCAATATCTGGGTCAGCACTTGTTGACATTTGGCACAATACAGTCAGTGTTCTAAACCAGTGATTGTTTATCCTGCTGTAATACAAGAGCATTGTTGAACATAAAGTGCAAATTTCATCGGTGGATCTTCTAATGTGCTCAAAAAAATTGGACAGTGTAATAGTTAGAATGCAAATCTATTACTCAATAAAGTGGTAGTCTAATTGATTAAAACTGAGCATACAGTACTATACATTTCAACTACAACACATTGCATGATATGATACACACATTGATGATTTATATATTTATGTTTATATATTATTTGTTTATATGTGTGATTGTTATGTCTTTGCGGGCCTGGATGGGAGGTGACTAGAACAGGAAATACCAAGTGATATTGGTCTTGTTCTGGAGTTCTATAGGGAGCAATTTCTTAATTGAAATTTGCATGCAACATAGTTTGCAAATATTTGGTTAGTTGTGACGACTGTTTCATATTTGTATTTGTAACATTTTTTCTGTTCTTTATTTTTGTTTGATTTGTTTGTATAATTGTAGGTCTCATCTTTCCTTGCATTTCAGTTCTTTACACCCTTATGTTTATACACTGTGGCGTTATTTGTCTTGTTATCTTATTGCAGTTATCATCACGGATTCTGTGATCATTTTTTTTCATTTCTCCTATTTAATTTAATTTGATCTCTGCAAATGTTTTCAGATTGTCTTTTCTTGTTTGTCCTTTGTAATGTCTTTAGTTGACATATGACATATGAGGTATAGTGGAATACACTTATAGTATAGTACAGATCAGTACTTTATGATTGTTATTGTTATAAAACAAAGTGTACAAGACCTTTATAAGGCTTGTCTCCCAAAGTGATTGGAAAAGGGAAATATTATTTTCCACAGGTACTCAAGTGATCATTGATTACATTAAGGTATACAAGACCTTTGTAAGGCTTGTCTCCCACAGTATTTGAGATACAGTTATTGTTGTCCACAGGTACTCAAGTTATCATTGGGTATTATAAACCATACAAGTTTTCACTAAGACTAAGTCTATGGTATAGACTTGTCTCCCATTAAAGTGAAATAAGGTAATTTATTTACTTTTCAGGTTTCTGATTTAAGAAGACAAAATGTCTACATTAGATTACTTTATAGCACAAGGAAAATCCCTTGATAAGACTGGGAAAGACTTAGAACAATGGGCTGTTGCTCAATATGACAAAGCATTAGCTGCAGAAGAAAAAAAAGCTGCTGCTGAGGAAAAAAAAGCTGCGGCTGAGGAGAGAAAACTTCAAATAGAAGAAAAAAAATTAGAAGCTGCTGCTGAAGAGAGAAAAGCTGCTGCTGCTGCTGAAGAGAGGAAAGCTCTAGCTGAAGAAAAAAGATTAGAAAAAGAAGCTGATACTGCTGCTGAACTAAAGAAATTGCAGATGCAAGTGGAGGAAAGGAGATTTGATGCAGAACAGAAGAAATTAGAAGCTGCTGCTGCTGCAGCTGAACAAAAAAAATTAGAAGTTGCTGCAGAACAGAAGAAATTAGAAGTTGCTGCAGAACAGAAGAAATTAGAAGTTGCTGCAGAACAGAAGAAATTAGAAGCTGCTGCAGAACAGAGAAGATTAGATAGAGAAGCTGAAGAGAGAAAAGCAATAAGAGAACATGAATTTGAGTTAGAGAAATTAAAATTGACAAGTATGAGTAATGTTAATCAGGCATCTAGTGGTAATGGTAAACCCTTTGTGTACAAGGTCAAGGTACCAGCGTTCAACTCTGCCAGTGATGATATAGCATTCTGGCTTGATAGATTTGAACGGGCTTGTCGAGCTCATAATGTTGACAAATCACAGTATGTGAATCAGTTGTCTGAAAATCTAAAAGGGGAGTCTCTGAGTAAGTTATATTTCGTCGAAGAGGCCGACAAGGATAATTATGATGCTGTTAGGGCAGCTTTGATGAAGAGATATCAGCTGTCTGAGGAAGGTTATCGTCTTTTGTTTAAAACAATGAGACCTGAGGTAGGTGTAGAATTCTCAGAATTCATCTCAAAGCACGAATTACACTTTCACGATGGATTGAATTATCCAAAACAGAGAAAACATTTGATGGTCTTACGGATTTATTGCTAAGAGACAAGGTCATGTCTTCGGTAAATAAATCATTCCTAGAGTTCCTACATGAGCGTAAACCTAGTACATTAAAGCAAATGGAAGAATATTGTGACCAGTATGCCACGGCACACCCTGACATGATTCTTAGTAACTCTAACATTAAAGAGAGTATGCCAGTTGCTTCGGCAACAGAATATAATCAGAATTACTCACACAAATTCCAAGGAGCTAAAAATAAATTTGATAAAAAGGTTAATTGGAATAAGTATCAAAACCAAGATAACCACTCAAATCAGGGTTCTTCTTCGAAGAACTGGAATCGGGCTGATAGTCCTCGACACGCGAGGGGTACCCATAATTTTAGAAATTCTCGTAAAGGGAGTAGCTATAGGAACTACCCAAGTGCTTCATGGAGAGAAAAGAACCAATATTACAGGGATACTCAGTATAATGAGCGTGATGATTATGATCATGAATATTATGATTCAAACCCAAATAGGGGTTATAACAGAGGCAATAATAATTATAGAGACAATTATAACCAAGGTAGATCACAACACAAAAGACATGGTAAATCTTATTACCAGGCTAACTCTGCACAACAGGAGTTCCACGACGCCGGTAATCAGAATAATGATAAAAAGGACTCCAATAGTGTAGCAAATTCCGCTTTCGATTTTGCTAGAGCATCTGAGTGTTCGCAATGCAAAACATTATTCGATCCAACCACAGTTTCTACTTTAAGCTGCGGTCACCCGCTTCCCGCGCTCCATGCGTCAATCGCGCATAATGGAAGGGGTGCTCTTGTCTTTAATAGGGGCCTAATAGATGGTACTCCGGTATCAATTCTTTTCGATTCGGGGTGCACTACCATCGGAGTGAGGCAATCACTCGTAAATCCTTCTCGAGCTACAGGCAATATAGTCAAATGTGTAACATTTGGTGGCACATTGGAGAAGTACTCCACTGCCATTATCAATATTGCAACGCCTTTCTTTACAGGAGAGGTGCAAGCATGTCTCTTGCCGAATCCGATCGCTGATCTTATCATCGGTCGCATTCATGGAGTGAAAGAATGCACTCCACAGCAAATTTCTAATTGGGAAAATGTTAATATGCAATCTGCTAATGCAGTAATCAATAGGGCTCAAGCTCTTAATATGCCGCAATCTTCACATTCTGAAGATAATGATGCGCAGATCCAAGATGATCCCTTGGAGATTTCCCATGATTCCTTTATAAAACAGCAGGAAGATGATCCTACTCTAAATAAATTCTTTACTCTGGCAACAAAAGGTGATCCGAATAAGGATACAAATCGTAAATCATGGATTACGATGAAGAATGGCGTACTTGTACGTATGGTACAAGACTCCGCTAAATCCATTCATTCTCAAATCCTTGTGCCTAAAAATATGAGAGTTAAAATCTTACAGCACGCTCATGATTCGCAGTGTGCTGGACATATGGGTTTTTCCCGTACTAAAGCTAGAGTTCTTCAATCTTTCTTTTGGCCTGCTGTGAATAAGGACATACGAATCTATTGTCGATCTTGTAAAGTATGTCAAGAGATTAAATCCAGAGGTCCACGCCATGATGCACCTATTCAGGCTGCAGACATTCCAATTCGACCATTTCAAAAAATGGCGATAGACATCATTGGTCCATTTAAGATAAAGTCTGCTAGAGGACACCAATTTATTTTGACGTGTGTTGATATGTGCACACGTTGGCCGGAGGCTGTTCCTCTAAAGAGCATAACTACTGCTGACGTCGCAGATGCTCTTTGGTTAATATTTTCTCGTCTGGGATTTTCAGCAGAAATATTATCCGACCATGGTACCCAACTCATATCGGATACCATGTCTCAAGTAATGTCGACTCTTAAGATAGAGAGATCGCTGAGTAGTATTTATCATCCTATGTCCAATGGGATGGTGGAACGTCTGAATAGAACTCTGAAAAACCTACTAGGTAAGATAACAGAAGATCATCCTCAGGATTGGGATAGGGTTTTACCCGCGGCTCTCTTTGCATATAGAGAGGTCGCCAACGAACATACAGGATTTTCTCCCTTTGAACTTGTCTGTGGCGCGAAACCGCGAGGTCCCATGTCCTTACTTCATGATCTTATAACTGATGATAATATTGTCGATGACACAAAATCCTCTTATGAATATGTCATCGCACTTAGACACAAGATTATTGAAGCATGCAAATTGGCAACTGCTTCTTCTGAATTTGCGAAACAGAAGGCAAGGCAATTTGCCAATAAAAAGAGATGTTTGCGACAACTTTGTCCAGGTGACAAAGCATTTGTCTTGCTACCTTGTAGGGAAAATAGACTTCTTATTTCTTGGAAAGGTCCGTACGATATAATATCAAAAGTTTCCGATGTTGACTATATCGTCGATATTGACGGGAAGCGTAAAATCTTCCACATCAACATGCTCACGGAATTCCATGAACGTCCTGATTATTTACAACCTGTTTTCCAGGCAACGGACGATTTTCCAGTCCAACATGGACAGTACTCATCTCTGTCAGTAATACAGGATGAGGAAACGAGTTTCTCGGATGTAAATTTACCTTTTCCAATGATTCCTCTTCACTCTAATGAATCATGGAAAGATGTTGCAATTTCTCCAGAATTATCTCCAGGAGAGCAGAAACAAGTTTCTACTATGTTAGAACAATTTCAGGATGTCCTTACTGACATTCCTGGTCAAACTGATGTCATTCAACATGACATTATTCTTACTGACCATAGTCCTATAAGAGTCAGACCGTATCCTATCCCGATACATTTTCAAGCACAGGTAGAGAAAGAGTTGGATGAGATGATAGAATTAAAAATTATTGAACCATCCACATCAGCATATTCTTCGCCGATGGTTATTGTACGAAAAAAAGACAATAACATACGTCTTTGCGTGGATTATCGCAAATTGAACCAAGTGACGAAATTTGATGCTGAACCTATGCCTTTACTAGAAGAGCTACTTACGAGACTATCGAATTCTCATTTCTTTACTAAACTCGATTTGTCTAAGGGATATTGGCAAGTTCCATTATCCGAACACGTCAAACCGTTTACTGCTTTTTCGACGCCTAGGGGTCTATTCCAATGGAATTTCATGCCTTTCGGTCTTATGAACGCCCCTGCAACATTCGTACGCATGATGCGTCGAATCCTATCTCATCGCTCAGATGTCATTGCGTATCTTGATGACATCTGTCTTTTCAGTGATACTTGGAACGATCACTATAGTGGGATAAAGAACTATTGTCTATCTTACGCGAGCATAATCTGACAGCGAAACCATCGAAAGCATGTATTGGTTTTAGCGAAATATCTTTCTTAGGACACCGTGTTGGTCATGGGTTCCTAAAAACAGAAGACCATAATACAAGTAAGATACTTAACATTTCTATTCCTAAGACTAAAAAGCAAGTGCGAAGTCTCTTAGGTCTAATACAATTTTATGGACGATTCATTCTGAATCTGTCCTCCATTATGTCACCTCTTTCTTCCTTGCTAAAGAAAGGGTCTCCTAATGTAGTCCACTGGACTCAAGAATGTCAATCCTCTTTGGATAAGGTTAAAACTATGTTTTCTACTTCACCTATCCTAGTATTGCCTTCTAAGGATAAGACATTTGTTCTTCGTAGTGACGCTTCATCCACCGGGATTGGAGCAGCACTAATGCAAGAGTACTCTGGAACTCTGCATCCTGTGATGTATATTTCTCGGAAATTAAATGCCGCAGAGAAGAATTACTCGGTCCTAGACCGTGAATTATTGGCTATGGTTTGGTCAATCCTTAAACTGCAAAGATTTCTCCTTGGCGCGCATTTCATTGTGGAAACTGACCAGAAAGCTCTTACGGCTATTCAGAGTAAAAATCTGAAGAGCGCAAGATCAACGCGATACGCGATTGCTTTGCAGCCATTTCATTTTTCGGTGCGAGCTATCCGTGGGTCAGAAAATGTGATGGCAGATATTTTGTCTAGATGCCCACATGATTCATAACTGTTATACAACTTTGATACAGTTGTTCCTATGTTGAAATGTGTACACATATGTAATATCATATATTGATTGTAACACTACTTAGCGGTTCATTGATATTTATTCACCGCTGATTTTTCAATGTTTTTCGTCTTTGATGATCATGATGTTAAGATATCTTAGATGAAATTTATGTATAAACTAATGTAGAAATTGTGTCATTGCTAATATTGTAGTATGCGTTGGTGACACCTCTCTGGAAATATTTATACTTAAAGTACTTTCTCTAAGGTCAGAAAACTTATGCTTATCATCTGCGCATTGTTATTGGTGCGTTGTGAGCCTATTGTATGTTGCTCCTAGATGTATTTCAAAAAAAAATGTACCATTTTTTTCCGAGGGGTGTGGTAATCTGTTGCGTGCATATTTTGACGCACATATTACAAAAATCGATATGGCTATTTAACTTGGAAAAAATATAGACATTCATTCATTTGTATATGAAAATGCTGTCTATGGGGAAGGCTAGATAATCCATAATTGTTTTACCCTGTTGATTATAGGAGTAATCGTTCTTGATATTAATTCGGCGCATGGATATGACACCCTTGTCCGTACCTATTTCTTAGGGCCAGAAAATAGATTAATTTGCTTATTATGTTTATGGCCTGAATTCATATGTATTACATATTATTAGTACAAGTAGAATCAGTCCTATATTGTATATTTTGGATGGGTAGGCAGGACTATATTCTTGTTACACCGCTCTAGCGGAAGTAGGAGTTGTCTTGTCTAGTCGTGATGAGTTCCGATGTACCGTGACAATGGCGGGTATGCATTTTTCCAGGGCTGGTAGATTCTTCAGTAAAAATGATTTATGAAGTGGTTTTTCTTCGATAGGAGATTGTGTCTCTACTAGAGTTGTGTTAGAGACTCTCCTAATGTACGGTACCATGTATGATTCGGACTCCAGGTAATTCCAGTCCCTGTTTTGATGATCTCAGGTCGGTTAGGCCTAGCGGGAATTTTGTGCTTCGCAACGCTAGGGTCAAGTTTGTATCGACGGAGATGACAGGCTCCATACTGTAATTATATCTACGTGAGGTAACTGGATTACGGTAGATCTGTGTGGAGGAACTTTATGAAATTATGCATATGTATTGCAAATTAACTTTGGCTTATATATATATCCTCCTGTGAGCGAGTGAGCGACAACTCAGGTAGGCGGCCATGTTGCATTCCTGTCATCATATTTTTGTATCACTGTCCAAAGAACGGGACATGTATCTTATTATTCGGACAGTGGCAAGGAGATCTCAATTTTGATAGAAACCCCTTATCGTGGTTTCACAATATGATAAACTGTGAATATAAAGCAACTCTAGTTACTTACCGATCCGCCTTCACTGACGCGCTTAGTCAGATAGGGGATGCGGCCATTGATGTACTACCTATTATTTATGAGTATGCCATGACATAGGATCTACTATGTATGCCTGCAAATTGATATGTCAACATACCCATGATTTACTCGTTATGTCCCAGTGTGAGCGTCCAAATAAACTGTGTAAACAAAGATTCCAGCAGTCTGCATTGGTGCCTTGTAGACACAAGTGAATGAGTGTTTAGATTGGTCAGAACACGAACAGTACACCATTCGCGTTAATCACACTCTACACTTCTACCCATATATACACCATCCTGCGTCGGTTGAAGTGACCAAGTTTAGGGCCTGCTTCCCCTGGAGCCTTAGAGGGAAACTACTGTTTACAGCTGCCTTTGCCTTCCCTAACTTAGGACTAGGGTGAGTTACCCATTTACAGCTGGGTAGACTGGAGCATGCCTGATCTCAACAACTCTGTACACTACAATGGACACATACAATAGTGGCACCACAAACAACATGCTACAGTGATTGATAGTGGAGCTTTACAGAAGAAAGAGAACACACCACACTTTACAGAAGGTTTACAGTATACAACTGACACTTCTTTATAGACTGACTGATAACGTTGTTATTTTATTCCCGTTAATGATGTCCACCAAAAGATAATTATAAGTGGATGGAAGCAGACATCATCATCATCAGTTGATAAACTCTTAATACAAGACCCTTGCCCTGAGCAAGAGTTGATAAAGTCCTCTGGTGTTCTGATTACTGAAGCTCGCTCGAACATCACCAGAGTTAAATACTGTGTTGTTGTGTTGCTCGTGGTTCGAGTATGGAATGTCAACTTGACCTACGCAGTGGTGTGTAGTCATAGATGGAGTGTATAATGTGCGAATGATAGGAAGGGTTCGTGGTGTTGACAAATGTTCTTTTCTTACACTCATGTATGGCTGGAAGTCATCGACACCAACGACTGTGTACCTTTACTAAAGTTTAATTGGACGTACACACTCGACAGCACAGATAGTGACAAATCACAGGTTGGCATAATACATCATGGTACAGTGGATAACTGGTCTTTGCAATGTTATGTTACATGGGCACTCATGTAGAATAATATTATAATGGACTGTCAGTAGCCAAGCACTCAGTATTGCCCATATATATATATATATCAACTGAGTTTACTGACAAAGCACGTCAGATTATAAACAATATCCAAGATGGCTTCTACCTAATCTCGTCTAGCGAAGATTCTTTAACATAAGGTTCAGCACAGTTTTTTCATATAATAATATTGAACCGCTAGCAATGGGTTCTCATGTGTAGCAGTGATCTCTGGACTAATCAAGCGATAATACGGGCATCCCTTTTCTCTTCTTGAAAGTCACTACATGTTTGGTTCCAAGATGGCTTCACTCGTGAGCTGTCACTCACGTTTGGATACAGATAATGAATCTGTCCTAAAGTTAGTCATTCATTAAATCTTTCATTGCTCTGTAGATTTGATCATGAACACTTGACTGCAATCTACAGGATATAGTGCTGCTAGGAATCGAAGTCGTTTTCATCGAGTCAAATATATTCTCTTAGACATTCAAATCGTACCTATCGAAAATGGTGGCTTCGTACGAGAGTTCATAAGAGTGTCTATTATTACCTTGGTATCAGAAATATGATTCTGCCATTCCTTGGCAATACGAATAAACACTGGGGTAAAGCATACACGATAGGTCTAGACGACTATCACTTTCCCCACAAATACTGAGATCACTTTTTCCCCGGCAACAAGCCGACATAGAAAACACAGTCCCTATCGGGACGAAGCCAAATCACCCCACACTCTAGCGACACATCCGCCGAATAGCCTTTGACCTCTCTAGAGACAACAGAACATATAGTTCGACTTAGATATGTAAAGATATACAGATATAAGACAGACTCGTCCTACTCAGACAAACAATACACATAAATTCAGGCCATAGATATTCTGAAGCAAGAACAATCTATTACTACCCAAACGAAGAATAAATCGCAGAAAACTGGACTCATCCGCGGAGTTCGATCGAAAGAGCCGACACAACTTTCAAGGGAAGTAACTCAATAATGACTTTCCCTTAAGCACTATTTTGTTTACAAAATATTTGCGAACATAACAAGTATACCAATGTATAATATTGTAAGATATCAAAGACTGCACGTAACACTGACATTACAGCATGTGTGTTGGACAAAACAACTTTACAGTGGGAAAGAAATTTTACAGGCCTCAAAAAAGAATGCATAGATGCTGTAATAAGGGTTTAGAATTACGCTTAGGGTTATGAACCTTAACCTTAATCGAAAACTCTAGCCCTAACCTTAGTTGGCGGTCGGATAGAGACATTTGTGCGAAATCGGACATAGTCCATACTGTTTTTTGTTTAGGTTTTTTCCCATTTCAAACCCTTAAGCCTCTATTTATTAGTTCTTCATCTCAGAGAACACCTGAAACTACACGTGACCAGACACTACTTATTAGGGATATCAAATCGTTGCCTTATGTTATCTGTTGTTGTTTGTTCTCTATTAGACATTATGTTCTTTTGCATTACTTCTCATTTTGTTAACTCATTGAACTCAAGAGCTTCATTTTCCTGAAATACTTTTTCAATAATTGAAAAGCAAAAGTCAACAATAATCTCCTTCCCTGAAGCAACTTAATACAAATATTCTAGTTTGCAAACGTCAAACCTTTTCTTATTTTGACAGCGTTAATCCGGATTACACGAAAATTTCATTAATATAAAACATATTTAATAAAATATCCAAGGCAACTACTATAGGTGCTCTTGGATAAATGGCGCAGGATGAGTCAACTATTCGACTGGTGACCACAGCTGAAAATATGTTCTTGCGGGAAGAGTGGATTAAGTCGGGTGAGAACTTGACGACCTTCCATCAGGCCACCATCAGCCTTGGCAGAGGGTGCAGTTCTTGGAGCAATGGGAAAGCAGAGCTGGAAATTGATCAACTGATAAATGATAATGCCAGGGATGATGATGCCACTGTGTACACTGATGGGTCTGTAGTCCGTGGTGAGAAATCAGGATGGGGTTTCTCGGCTAAAGTTAAGGGCATGATCGTCGCTGAATGTCGTGCTTAGATAGGTTTTAAAGTTATGTAATAATAAACAACAAAATAACTAACTTTGTGTGTGTTGGTCAGACCCATACCCATTTAACCATAGTTTTCCCGTTTGCGTGTCTTATTGTTACATAGCTGTGTGAGTGTGTGTGTATGTGTGTGTGTGTGTGTGTGTGTGTGTTTAGTAAACTTATATTTCTCAATGTAAGGGGGTGAAAGAGTGTCTGATACTGAAATATAGTCGTATAGATAGGCTGGACTAGAGAAACAAATCAATCCAGAGACAGATCTTCTCCTTAACTATTCACTCGTGAAAATCTATTTCTTACACATTTCCTTCTCACGTATTATCACCATCTCCTATACTCAGGCGGGACCTTAAATAACTTTAAAAACCTATCTAAACACGACAGAATGGTTGCTCGTCGCGGGATTTTATCTAAGTCTGGAACAGCAGAAACAGAAAAGTTGGCTTGTTCCAGGATTTGATCTAAGTCTGAGTCTAGATAATTGACTAACGTCAGATATTGTATCTTAGTCTAACTCTAGATAGAGTGTGGTGTGTTTATTGTTTTAAGTTAAGAATAGTAAAAATTATTATCCTCTAGACAACGTTCCTATTTTCTGGGTTCTGGCCACACAAATTAGAAATTGTTTCTTTCCACAGCATTTTAGAATTTACATACAGTTTGATTTTGATGGTGATCTTTGTTGGAGATATGATATATAATAATTTTGTACAAAAAAAAAACGCTGGTACGCGTGATTGTTTATCAATCACAATTTTTTTGGAGCATTGGAATGTGAGCATAGCAAAGGAAGTGCATTCTGGCAGTCGCCAAGTTAATAGCCTACCCTAACTCCAAAACTGACTTCAAGTGCGGACGAGTGTGGTGGATTTTAAGAAGGACATTTTTTTTTCTCCTTAAATTTTTGAAATTTTTTTCTTTTCCGCAGAAGCATAGTAGTTTTTTTCAGTTTTAGTCTGATCTACCATCTTTATGGTTTAAGTCGCCTGCGTTAGGAGCCTTTTGCCAGTTAACAGCAGCGATAGATTAGATAACTGATAACAGGGAGGAGGTAACACAGTAAAATCAGGAAATTTTTGGGGTATTTCTCTTAATTTGTTAGGGAGCACTGCATCCTTTTCTTCTTTCTTCTCAAGTAAGTCGCAGTCAGTTATTTGCCATGGCTGAGCATGCAAAACTTAGAACAATGTTAAGAGAGGAAGCAAGAGAAATAGGACTACAAGGTGAAGAAGTGCTAGCTTTTGTGAACAAAGAACTCGACAGATATGAGGCATAGAAGAAGGAAGCAGAAACTGAGACAACATGAGAAAAGAGAGAGAGAGAGACAACATGAGGAAAGATAAAATGAGCAACGACGTCAGCACGAATTGGCTCTTAAGACTCTAGAGGTCTAAAGTCGCAGTGCAGCGTCTAGCTCCAGCAACGGAGAGCCTTCCCCACCTCAGTCACTCTCAACTGATCATTCCACTACTCAATCTCCCCAATTAGCAGCTATGTCTTTTGCCCTAGAATTCTTCCCAAGCCCCAATGAGAAAATTGACACTTATCTAGAAACATTTGAGAGAATGGCAACACTGTATGGTTTAGAAAGTTCGCGATGGTGTTTGAAGCTTTCCCAGGCAATGCATATGATGCGTATGTGAAACTGGGAAGCAGCAGTCAAGACAATTACGACACGTTGAATAAAGCTTTACTTGAGCGCTTCGAAATGAACGCTCGCAAATTTTGGCGACTGTTCCGGAACAGCGGGAAGGAAGGAACGGAGACGTTTGACCAGTTATCTTCTCGCGTGAAGGGATATTTGTCGAAGTGTTTGGAGCTTTCGGAGCACCCTTGCACTTATGAAGGGTTACAAGAGCTTATTCTAACCGAACAGATCAAAAGCACTTTGTCAAATGAGACCCGTAGATTTCTTGCTGAACAGGGAGCTGTAAAGCTGGAAGACATTTTAAGTAAGTCTGAGCGATATACCAATGCGTTAGCCGAGCTTCCAAGCTCAAAACGCAAGTCTACAGATGAGCCTTCTCGCAAAAATAACCTGGAACAGTCTTCCCAGTCATTTTCCCATCAACACGAAAGAGAAACATTACCCCATACCCCCTCCCCTGCAAGGAAAAACGAAATTCTATAAAACTCGTTACCCCACCAAACCCCATGATCAGCCCAAGTATCACTCATGGCAGGCAAGCCAGAAAGGACACGACAAGGGTAAAACCCCTGCGCAATGGACATCTGATCAGGGCAAGCACACCGGGACAAATCGGATCGGTTGCTTACAAACAGACTCGCAAAGGAAGAGGAATGTAGTGATTCTCAACCTGAGGGTGAGAGGCCTTCAACGCGAGGAACTGTGATATTGAACGGGACTTCAACTTATTGTCTGTTTGATACAGGTTTGAGTTTTGTTTGTATTGTCTCGAGGCATTTGGTCAAAACTGGTCAAGAGACAGAAGAAACCGTCAAACTATGTGAAGTTTTGAATGGAGATGCACCCATAACGCTTCCCGTCGCACACGTGGAGATACAGTCGGATTTCGTCAGAGGTGTTATTAAAGCGGCTATACTGGATGATCCGATCTACCCAGTCATGCTTGGATGTAGATATGTGTTTATAGGGAGACCGAAAGCGCCGATTGTGGCAGCAGTAACGACAAGAGGACAAACCAAAAAGGAACGGGAGCCTGCACCTAATATGTTACCTATGGAACTGAAAGAGGCGCAACAAAAGGACACTACATAGGAGCCCTGCTTTAGAAAACTGCCCATGGCCAAGGACCCCAGACACAACGGAGACATATTTTCTAAGGATTCAGTGCTGTATCGAAGAACGGGTGACCCTGAACAGGGACATAATCAGCTTCTAGTACCGACGCAGTACAGAGACCAAATCTTAGAAATGGGGCACTCTCTTCAATTTAGCAAACATATGGGACACAACGCCCCTATTCCGCGAATAACTACTCACTATTGGTGGCCAGGAATGAACACTGATATTATCAGACATGTGAAATCCAGCGCCAAGTGCCAACGTGTGGCACCCAAGCATTGGACACCCCCCAGTTCCTACGGGAGAAATACCAATAGTGGGGACACCATTTGAACGGGTTGTAGTCGACATTATAGGACCCCTAGAAAGAACTAAAAGAAGGAACAGGTTTATCCTGACCTTAGTCGACACATGCACTATGTGGGCAGAAGCTATATCGCTAACGGATTCCAAGCATGTCGCAGAAACTCTAGTGCAGATTTTCACACGGTTGAGATTTCCTCAACAAGTTTTGACGGATAACGGATCCCAATACCGTAGCCTGTTAATGGAGGAGATCTTTAAGATCTTGAAAGACCAGCACATCTACACCAGCCCCTGTCATCCGACCGCAAGTGGATTAGTAGATCGTGTCAACGGAAGCCTCACCATGATGTTACGTAAGCTGGGACAGGAGAAACCTGAAGATTGTTACCTTTTCATTCCTGCAGCCTTATTCGCCTACAGGGAAGTCCCACAGGCCTCTACAGGTTTACCACCAGCTACACTTCTATTCGGCAGAACTATTAAGGGCCCGCAAGAAACCTTACTACGGTCACTGACAGACCAGACGGCTGATGAGACAGTTGTCTCAGCATTCAAGTATGTATCGGAGTTAAAGGAATGGTTAAAACTAGGATGGGATCTAGCAACAACCAACCTTAAGCGAGCACGCATGAAGCATGCTAAACGATAAAACAGAGCAGTGAAAGAGAGAGAGAACTGCAACCAGGAGAGAAAGTTTTGTTGTTACTGCCTACCGGAAACAACAAATTACGTATCGGATGGCAAGGGCCGTTTACCGTCCTTAAAAAGTTCTCGAGGACTAACTACAAGACCTCTATTAAAGGAAAGGAAAAAGTCTACCATATAAATCTGTTAAAGAAATATTTGGAAAGACAAGTGCCTTGATTTTGTTGTTCCATTTCATGTTTTCAAATATAAACAAAAGTTCTTGGAGATGGTATCAATAATGATGTTACTGGAGTGGATCTTAGCCAACTTTGTATTCTTCCCTCAAGTCAGCCAACGGTACATGCATGAAAGGACACAAGATGCGATGACCTATGTACGCAACTATGGTCGCCCAGATCTATCTATTACTTTCACTTGCAATGCAAAGTGGAAGGAAATTATGGATGAGCTACTCCCTGCTCCATAGACATGATATTACTGCCAGGGTTGTCCGTCTAAAAGTGATGACATTAATGGACTTCATTACCAGTTTGCCCAAAATTTATTACAGCTTGGAGAAGAAAGAATGCCTCTTGATAGTGATATTAATTGTATCCCTGCTCCTATCAGCACAGTGGTGAAGTCAGTTGATGAACTGGTAACAAAGGTATTTCCAAACCTTGAACAAAATTATCTGAATCATAAGTGAAAGAACAATTCTTGCACCAAAAAATGTATGTGAACAACATTAATAATCAACTTATAGATTTGATAACCGGGATCTCTCTTACATACAAATCGGTTGGCACTGTTGAGGATCTATCCGAGGTTGTGAAATATCCTACAGAATTTTTAAGTTCATTAGAACCACCAGGCCTTCTTCCTCATCGACTTCAGCTAAAAGTAGCAGCACCAATCATGCTTCTACGTAACTTAGGCCAGCCTCGACTTTGCAATGGCGCAAGGCTTGCAGTTAAAAATATAATGCCTCATGTCATCGAGGCCATTATACTTACTGACTGTTTGAAGGGAGAAGATGTCTTTATGCCACGTATACCCCTCATACCATCTGACATGCCCTTTAACTTCAAGAGACTACAATTTCCTATTCTGCTGAGTTTTGCCATGTCAGTTAACAAGTTTCAAGAACAAACATTAACCATTGCTGGCTTATAACACTGGCTAACAACAAAAAAAAATTTTCTTTCTCTAACATTTCTATGTTTTTCTGGTCAATTTTAATGCGCTGTTTTTAAATCTGCAAACCGTTTTTCTCTATCAGGTCGGGATCTCTAGAAATACGCAATTGAAGTTTTTTAACAACGCATACAGTATTACAACATCAATCGTACAAGAAGTATAACAATTATGTAGGCTTGAATTTCTTTGCAGTCGACTTTCGTCGGTGAATGGCATGTGGTACATCGCGATGAAGCATCAAACAATAATCGGCAAGCATGGTCACACTCCACCGTCCTTGATAACGTGACTCCATTACGGCGATATCTTGATGGAATCGTTCTCCATGTTCATCGCTGACTTCGCCAAGGTTGTCAGGGAAAAAGTCAAGATGCAAATCGAGCAAATGGATTTTGAGGGACATGTTACAACCCATAATTCTGTATGCATCTATGCACTGCTTAACAATATGCACATAGTCGACAGATTTGTGATTTCCCAGAAAGTTATCGACGATCGATTTGAATGCCATCCATGCGCGAAGTTCACTACCATGTAACAAGTTCTCGAATTGTTTGTCTGCAATAACTTTCCTAATCTGAGGTCCTACAAAGATACTTTCCTTTATCTTTGCATCGCTAACTTGCGGAAACTTTTCTCGAAGAAAAGTGAAAGCTTTGCTCGTTTTATCTAACGCTTTTACGAAATTCTTTATGAGCCCCAACTTTATATGTAACGGTGGTAAACATGATGCTGTCTTTGTTAACTAATGACTCGTGTATTACATTTTTATGCCCGAGCTGCATTCGATCCCTGATAGGCCACACCTTTCTTGCATAATGTTCCTGTCTGTTGCGACTGTCCCATTCACATAGGAAGCAACAAAATTTAGTATACCCAGTCTGCATGCCCGTGAGAATTGCAATGACCTTTAGGTCTCCACAAATCCGCCATTGGTAGTCATTGTACTTTATTTTTGCCAAAAGTATAGCCATATTGTCATAAGTTTCTTTCATATGAACAGAGTAGGCGACTGGAATTGATGAAAATATATTTCCGTTATGCAATAACACGGCTTTTAGACTAGTCTTGGAAGAGTCGATGAAAAGTCGCCATTCGTTGACTATGTGCTCATGACCGAGGTGCACCATTAGACCGTTTACATCTTTGCAATAGCAAATGTCATCATCCATCTCAAAGTATTGAACAAGTTCTCTGTGTCTATGACGAAATTTAGGTATCGGAGTATTGGGCGCTAAAAGATTCCATTCTTTGAGTCGCGAACCGAGTAATTCCGCTTGTCCTTTGGTAAGAGCGAGATCACGTATTAGATCTGAAAGTTCTGAATGGTTAATTAAGTGAACACCATCATTCACCGCTATATAATCCGAGTCAGAATTAGTTTCTAAAGCAGGTAAACTATCACTTTCTGATGGTTCATTCACGTCCAACGGATATTGTTCTGGTGGAACTGGGATCGGACACGTGATTGGATCATGAGGCACTGGTTTCGAAACCGATTCAATATTTGGATAAACCACAGACTTTCTGGTTTTAAAAGTGAAACCATGGATATTTGTCAAGCAGAAGTAACAATCAGTAGCGTGATTTGTCGGTTCATGCCATATTACTGGCACTCCAATAGGCATCGACTTATACTTCGGCGATTTTCGTAACCAACCTGCCAATGTATTTGCACAAGTCGAACAAACTGCATTTGGCTTCCAAGATTTATTTGCATCATCAACTTTCGAATCGAAATAAAGTTCATATGCTTTCTTTAGTAATGGTGTAAAGTTTTTCTGGTGAACACGATCGGTAAAATATCCGCACACGTAACAGAACAGATCAGCCGAATTTCTACAACTTCTAGAAGCCATATTTCGCTCAGAATTATTTCAAAATACAGTAACTATTTGAAAAATAGCGTAACATATTTCATGCATCTTTTAGCAGTATAAAAAGTAGAATTATTTTGCATTTTATTAATTTTTAATAAGTTATATAGTAAAAATGAAACAGAGCAAATAACGGTTTCCCAAAAATATATTTATTCACAAATATCTTAAGAACCCGATGTGATAGAGATAAACGGATTTCAGATTTGAAATCAGCGCAAGAAACTGACCTAAGAACGCTTATTCTTATATAAGAAAGAAAAATGTTGTTTGTCAGTGTAATTGCAGGAGTCTTGTTTTTTTTTTTTTTTTTCATGGACAACTGTATGCATGATGTTCAAGAGTTGGAAGACCAAATAATCTTTTTATTTATACCCCTACTGGAAAGGCGCGCAACATTGTGTATACTGAGGTGTTCAGTAACAATACTATTCATTAATTGTAGATATGTATCTTTGAGGTATCTTGCAAGTGTATATAACAGCAACAGCTGCAACTCTTCTGAAGCTGTAAATCTTCTTCAGGAAAACACCGAGTAAACCAGAGTTGTTTCAGAGAGCCAGGATTTTGTAGATCCCATGCACACAGCTGACTGACTACACTGTTGGATTAGACTTGGTTTTGTTGACATTCTAGGGGGCTCAACCTTCGCTGTCTGCTCGGCAGGCCAAACGCCAGAGCAACACCAGAGACAATCTACTTGTATTTGTCGTACTTGTGAAAGTTTTGTCCTGCTCAGTGTGGTGAGCTTGTGCGTACTGTTGGTTCAAAGTTTGATTGTAGAACAAATTGTTTTTTCATATGTGATGCCATAATGCTTAGTTTTGTTTTATCTGTACAGACAGGAAGATAAATTTGTATAATTATGTTCCTGAAAATATATATGTGTGTGTGTGTATGCGCGCTCGCGTGCGTGTGTGTCTGCGCGCTCGCGCGCATAGACTTGATTACAATTCGGGGTGTATTTGGACTCAGTGTAGTTCTCGCTGCATCAAATTAAATTGAAAAGACTGACTGTGCTTGGACGGTCGTCATTAAGACACAACATCGCACAGCAAATAGTTTAAAAACGAAGACTTTTGAAAAGAGACGCATAGTTCCGCATCTTCGTGAAAAATAAAGAGAACTTCACATTTTTATTTGATATGAAGACACAGAGAAAACTTAACCCTCATGAACATCCCGCACTTCACCATTCATTATAAATGAAAACCAACCATTGACAAGTCACATAAAGGAAGAAATTCTTGCAATTAATGCATCACTAGGGAACAGAGGATGTAGTGTGAGTTCCTGCACACATAGGTATAACTGGTAACGAGTTGGCAGACCAGAAAGCCAAGAATGTGAGAATAAGTAAAAACAATATAAGAGAAGTACTGGGAAGGTCGGAGATCAAGAGCCAAGTGAAGCTAACTATAAACGAGGAATGGAAGACAACATGGAAGAACAGTAGAAAAGGCAGACACGCGTTCAAACTGCTGAAAGAACCAACAAGGACGTGCCAGGTCAGAGAAGAATTTAAGATACCATCGAACTAAAAGCTGTTGCGTCTCCGTCTCGGTGCAGCATACTTTATGATAGAGGAACCACACTGCCAAGAATGTTAGGAAGAGAATGACATAGACCACTACCTGATCCACTGTAAAAAGGCTTGAATTAAAAACTTACTATAGAAATCACAATATAGACATGACAGGGGATGTTTTAAGTATAGATGCCCCAGGAGAAGCCCAATCAATACTTAAAAGATATATACATAAAACAAAGGAAAATATATAAGGTTAATAACAGTGACAATATTGGTAATAATAACAAAAATAATACTACAGAAAAGACATTCAACCAAATAGAAATTAAGCAAAAAAACTATCAAATCATTTATAAAAATTAAAAAAAAAAAAAAACAGAAAAATTAGCAAACTTACTAACTACTCATAGGACAAGGAAAGACAACGAGGTTAAAAAAAAACACCAACTCAA
This sequence comes from Oreohelix idahoensis, assembly GCA_024509875.1. Classification (NCBI taxonomy): domain Eukaryota; kingdom Metazoa; phylum Mollusca; class Gastropoda; order Stylommatophora; family Oreohelicidae; genus Oreohelix; species Oreohelix idahoensis. The sequence goes on from JAMPIV010005777.1 coordinate 160,314, forward strand.
AAAGAACAAATACTAATACAAATTAAAACCAAGTGTAAAGGACAATAGTTATCTATAAACAATACAAAAGAGAAAATAAAGTGGACAAATACTAATATAAATTACAAACACCAACTGCAAAAGACAAAAGTTATTAAAATTTAATACAAAATTAGTAAATAAAATGACACTAAATACCCCAATTATAACCAATTTTCAGGTTGAACAGGATAGACCAAGATGAAACGAGAAGAGGCAATAATGGTCAGCTATTAAGTTCCCGCTCTCCACCCATCACCTTTTCAAAACAACAAGTCACAAATAAAAAGGAAATCACCAGTGTTCAGACTTTACTGAACCAGTGTCACGTTTTGAAACTTCTATTGTGTGTGTGTTTGAGGCTTAAAGCCTATTCATTCCAAATTATAGTTGAGTTTATGAACGATAAATTGCAAGAATTACATTCTAACTAGTTTTTTGAAAATGCCTCAATAGAAGTTAACATAGCCGTCTCCAGTCTACTGTCCCCTACAAGGGCCGGACACACACACATTAGAGAAGCATTAAAAATTAATCAGGCAGTAGAAAATACCCGGCAAATACTACATTAAACGGGTGAGGAATTTGGATGGACCATATATACTTTAAAAATTATATTTTCTTGTCTTGATTAACCATTATTTACTTTCGATAGCCTTGGCAAAGATGATATACCAACCAGTGATCAGGTGGGTAATATGAACTGGCTTAAATCGGTGACAAAGTCAAATGGGGCCGTGATATATACGAGTATATATATATATATATATATATATATATATATATATATATATATGTGTATATATATATATATATATATATATATATATATATATATATATATATATATATATATATATATATATATATATATATATATATATATAGGACCACACAGGCGGAACCAACTCTACGATATACATTTAAATATTTAAATAATTACGTACATATAAATACGGGACAGCACTTACGATTCTTCGATGTAAATGTAAGTTTTCCAATACTAATACACATATGAATACAGAATCACACAGACACACAGAACACAATTAGGAGCGTTACTTACCAGATCAGCAAAGTTGTAGATTGTCCTTCAGGAACTAGGAAGAGGAACAAGTTCAAAATGCTGCCTCAGCTTTGACTGATCAAGCATCAGTAGATAACATTGAAATTACAGCTCAGAATTCTTGGCACAACCTAACCAGTCGACATCAGTAGATAACATTGAAATTACAGCTCAGAATTCTTGGCACAATCTAACCAGTCGACATCAGTAGATAACATTGAAATTACAGCTCAGAATTCTTGGCACAATATAACCAGTCGACATCAGTAGATAACATTGAAATTACAGCTCAGAATTCTTGGCACAATCTAACCAGTCGACATCAGTAGATAACATTAAAATTACAGCTCAGAATTCTTGGCACAATCTAACCAGTCGAAAAACATCATAAACGGAACGCCATTTTAATTGGTTATCCCGAGTATCTGTTTTCTTCATATGCACTAGAGTCCCGTTATTCTCTCGCCTGTGCAGTTTGCTAAGAATAATTGCACGTGTGAAGTTTAAATATCCACAAAGAACAATTCTAACACGTCTTTGGCCGGGTATGTTGAACAAACATGGCGCTACAGCTCTAAGTACAGGAAAACATTTTGGTAAAGTTTACATTTGAGACCTCATGTGAGATTTGTTCACCAAAATTTGTACGTAAACAGTTATTAAACGCAACAAATGTTCATTTATCGTTTGTTTATATTACTGATGTGTAGATAAACAAATAGTAAATATTTCAAATTAAAGTATGTTTCTAATTTTATCTCCTTTCACCCAAATAATTAATGACACGTCGGCCAATTCAGAGACCCAATTCGATACGTCTTTAAATAATGATTCGGAGACGAGGTAATGAAAGGTTTAGCTGGAATTCTGTGTGTGTTTTGTTACTTTTTTTTATACGTACCAGACAAGACTTTAAAAGATATCTGTGCATTTACCAAATAAATGTTGTGATAAAACAGCTGTTATTTGATTAGTCAAACTTCATTCGATTTTTGTCACACCTCTCCCTGTGTAATTTTTGACGGGATGCTCAGTATCTTCACAGCTAATACATCCTATAAGTTTGACTACACAGATCCACAGAAGTTGAAATGGAATCGGAAGAAATGAAATAACCACAGGAGAGATGGTACCGTCATCAGGACTTACAGCAGAGAAAGCACGTCATAATTCATTACGTCATTTTTTTGGGCGGGTTATTTGTTCGAATGGCACTGATTATCAATCACATAAATGATTTAAACCAAAAAAAAAACCATCTCTTCATTCACATTGAAACTTTTATAAAGGTAGTTCTATAGGAGATACTGCTGTAGGGGAACAAAATGTTAGTGACTTTACAGTACTAGATCTCAGCGATCTCGTATTAGGTGGGGTGACCAATTCCCTTCCTTGCTTCTTTTTGCCTTCACTAACTCAATAGAAGTCATGTAACTACTTTTACAGTTGGGTAGACTGGAACGTGACGTGACCTGGTTTTGACACCAGGTCCCTTTGCCTCGACGAGCAAGGTGTCTTACCACTTTGCCACTCGCAGGCTACAAACTTATACAGCTTTATTTTTTTTTTTTCGACTTTTGAAAACCAAAACTCTCCCGAAATGGGACAGATCTGGTACTGACTGAATTCAATCATGGCATGTCTTAGACAATTTCAAGGATGGCTGAGCTCATCTCTGTCCAGGTGGTCAGAACCTTGCTATTCTGGTACTTACTGACTCCAGTGTCTAATCTTCACCACTTGGACCTGGAGACGACCTATGTGACCATGGAACATCGACGTGACACAAACGTTCACTTTTTTGTGCCTATAAAGAGGACCTTAGACGTATGTGGGCCCGTGGAGCTGGTGATGAGAGGAAGGCGCCGGTGTTTGGATGTGACACATGTTGTGTGAAACTTGATAGTATTACAGGGTTGAATTTGTTTCGAAATCGCGGGGGTAAGGTAGACAGTGGGTTAGTTGGGAGAGGGAGGAAGAAACAGACATAAAATGGATAGTGAAGAGATAGGGAGGGTTCTGTTCTGGATGGTTCGAAAATAGTTGAAGTAGTAAATCGTGGTTTTAGATAAAATCAGCTGGTTATAAGTCTTGACGGAGTGAGCATTTGTCCGCAGAGAGTTCGCGCATCATATGATGGAAGCCCAAGGTATATGGGTTGACCTACGGTTTGGAGAAGATACAATATCATCCCGAATTTCACTCTCCATGCCACTCTGGTCGAATGACAGTGTTATATTTTCTGTGAGATGATAAGATGTGAGAGGGGGTCCTTGTTCTGGAGTTACTGGGGTAAGAAAGGTGGAGACAGACCTAAAAGAGCATGGAGAGGGGAATTTGAGACTGACATGAAGGGGATAGGAGCGTCCGACTGGCAGAGTGGCTAGAGCGCTGGCCTCTTGCGGCAAAAGTGCCGGGTTCGAAACAAGGTGGCGTGACGCTCCAGTCTTCCCAGCTGTAAATAGACATATGACACTGCTCGTGAGTCAGAGAAGGAAAAGGCAGCGAGGAAGGGAACTGGTCACCCCAACTCACGACATTGGACCTAGTATAGTGAAGTCTCTAACACTTCACTCCTCTACGGCAGATTCTGCTATGGGACTATCTTTGTAAAGAGGAAGATGAAGGGGATAGGGAAGACGTGGGAAGACAGCAGGGCTTAGCGTAAGTTTGTTGATGGCCTATCTTCCACAGAGAGATTAAGCGTAATGGCACACAAGGCTGACACCCAAGTCTGACTTACACGGCTGACACACACGGCTGACACACAAGTCTGACTTACACGGCTGACACACACGGCTGACACACACGGCTGACGCACAAGACTAACACACAAGACTGACACACAAGGCTGACACACAAGACTGACTCACCAGACTGACATACAAGGCTGACACACACGACTGACACATAAGGCTGACACACACGGCTGACACACAAGACTGACATACAAGGATGACACACAAGACTGACACACAAGGCTGACACACAAGGCTGACGCACAGGACTAACACACAAGTCTGACACACAAGGCTGACACACAAGTCTGATACACAAGACTGACACATACGGCTGACACAAAATGGCTGACACGCAAGGCTGACACACAAGCTGACACACAAGGCTGACACACAAGACTGACATTATTCAGAGAAGAATATAGAAGGTTTTTACCCAGAAAACATTTACTAGCATGTCAAAGGGACAAATGTGGAAACACATAATAAAGTGGTAACAGAAACTGGTGTGTGACGAGGTAGATTAATGGCGGAAGGAAGCAGTAGCAGATCTACATGTTGGGGGCCTGAAAGTTGAACTCTTGCAGGGGCCCCTTTTATTTAAACAAAAATTGGGATGGGGGGATGGGAAATAAACGTGTTTTACTTGGGAGCCCTGAAGCTCAATCTTCATTAGCTTAGTAGTAGATCCGCCTCTAGAAGGAAGGAGAAAAGAAGATAGATGACCTAAAGGAGCAAGTAAGGAATGAAGAAAAGTCTGAAGGAATTCATTATTAAATAATGGAATTAAGGAATGAAGGAAGAAAGACTTCAAGAAGGAATGATTGAACGGTGACATAAAAAAATGAATTCAGGACGGACGAAATGAAGGAAGGAAGGCAAAGGAATGGAAGAAAAGAAGGAGAAAACAAAGAAAGGAAAGTAGCTATGAATGAAAGAATTAAAGAAGGAAGGAATGAAGAAGGAAATGACTTCAGAAAGGAAAGAATGAAGGTAAACAGGAAAAAATGAGTTAAGGGCGGACGAAATGAAGGAAGGAAGGAAAGAATGAACAGAAGCGATAAAGAGAAAGGAATAAAGAATGTGTATTTAAAAAACATAAATCCCTGCATAGGTTCCTGACAGCACAAAAGGCCTACAGCTGTTGTAGCTAACTTAATTAATTGAAACCTGAAGTTACGGCACATTTAACGTCTATGAATCAACGCACTTTTTAATCGTCCTGCCCAGCTGTTGAAATGTTTTCTTTTCCTTTCAAGTATCCACAATGTACTGCTTTGTTTTTTAAAAGTGCTACATACTTTGTTCTCTTATTTATTCTTCAAGATTATTCTTGTAATTTTCTTTGTCAGAAAAGAGCTTCTTTAGAAAGTTAGTTCAAAGTTTACTAATGCGAGAACCAGACACGAATAATTCTATTGTTATCGTTCCAGTTTGCAAGTATTTTTGTAATTGTTTCTTTCTGAAAAGTATTGTTACTGCTTTTTAAAATCGTCTGGTAACTAACTAATTGGCCAATTAGTCAGCGATTAAACATGAATATTATTGGATTGGACAAATGAGTTTTTTTTAAATGTTTTTTTTTATTTATTTAACAAAGATGAATTGTGGTTTTAAAAAAAAGATCGCTAACGAGGAGCTCATGGAGAGCCAGATAAATACAGGTGAACTAAGATGTTAGAACATACTGGAGTTGCATATGTTACATACTGAGGAAAACATTTAATAGCATCATAAGGCAGTCCATGTTCTGGAATTCACAAGTAGATAGGTAGGTAGGTAGGTAGGTAGGTAGGTAGGTAGGTAGGTAGGTAGGTAGACAGACAGAGACAGACAGACAGACAGACAGACAGACAGACAGACAGACAGACAGACAGACAGACAGACAGACAGACAGACAGACAGACAGACAGACAGACAGACAGACAGACAGACAGACAGACAGACAGACAGACAGACAGACAGATAGATAGATAGATAGATAGATAGATAGATAGATAGATAGATAGATAGATAGATAGATAGATAGATAGATAGATAGATAGATAGATAGATAGATAGATAGATAGATAGATAGATAGATAGATAGATAGATAGATAGATAGATAGATAGATAGATAGACCGACTGGCCGGCCGGCCGGCAGGCAGGCAGGCAGGCAGGCAGGCAGATAGATAGATAGATAGATAGATAGATAGATAGATAGATAGATAGATAGATAGATAGATAGATAGATAGATAGATAGATAGATAGATAGATAGATAGATAGATAGATAGATAGATAGATAGATAGATAGATAGATAGATAGATAGATAGATAGATAGATAGATAGATAGATAGATAGATAGATAGATAGATAGATAGATAGATAGATAAATCAATAGGTATGATTTGATAATCCCTGGCGACGGATGACGGAAAAACAGAACTTGTAATCTAGGAAAATTTCGTACGAGCTCCCACCCGCCGACATTTAAAGTCCGTATCCCCAGAGAAAACCACCGAGTTAGCCTAATAAAAGTCACTTTCTTTGTTAACTTCAGGAGATAGGAAAACTATCTTGTCTTTGAAGTGAAGTTAACACTCTGTAAAATAGTATTTACTTTGAATTGTCCATTACTCTATTTAATGAATTACATGAAGGAGATTCTTCACCAGAGATAAAAATTACATATAGCATGCATTTATTTCAAATTCCAAATACCATGAAAGCTCTTATGAACGGACTTTTCATGTACGGATTTCGAAAATAACGGACTAAATCTGTTGGTGCCGAAATGTGGAACAGATGACACGCTCCAGACAGGTGCCAGTGGGACAAGAGATGAGAAGAAGACGCTAATGATGGGTAGAACACCTGAGGAAATATGCTGATATTATTAATCCCCAGGTAAAAGAGTTAGAGACACTGGATGACACATAGACAGGGGAACTGGAGACAGACATGAAAGGCTTGAGGTAGACAAGGTGAGACTTGGGCTGATGGCGCAAGGCAAGAAGACTTGGCGTGTGTTTTGAAAGCCTATGATCCATGGGGAGCAGAATGTGATGATGATTATGATGACAACGTTGATGATGATGATGTGCATCATGATGATAATGATGATGATGAAACTGATGTAATAACACAGATATAATACAGGATTTGATGATGACTTTCACTGCATACCCTCAAATAGATCCTCAAATTTCGGCTACATTTTTAAACGAAAGATTCAATTAAAGAATTTGGACAAAAAATTATACATTTTTATTTAAAGTAGGTCCGCCTAAAATCTCTCAGAGGTCCCACGACGTCTTGGCCACCCCCTGAAGTCTATACAATTTAGCCTAAACCATAAGAAATCAGTTGTCTGAAAGAAGTCGGGAAATAATTTCCAAATGAAACGCTTGAAACAGTTCAATAGCATTCATTTCTCGCTAACGTAAAATGTATCTTTGGCGTCTGTACGGTGGCCATTACAAACCGTGATTAGCCAATGATCCGATTTTTCTCTGAATTAATAGCACATTTTTGGGTAATTCCGAGAAGAATTCACCGAGATATGTTCGGCTATGAATGTCAGAAGTAATATCGGCGCTCTTCTGGAAATAAATTACCCGGCGTGCAGTGTTTTTCCCGTACTTGACTTGAAAAGCGTCATGGCCAATATACGCTTACGAGACCTAGAGAGGTTAATGGAAGTCCGGACGCCTGGCACCGTTTGGCATTTTGTTCGTCTGCTGCACTCCGTAAAAATTCCTGCGATACATTATAGATTTACATAAATATTGCATATCATTGAGAGTGGTCGGGTGCTCTTTGACCTTAACCTAACGTTTCTGTCCCTACGTCTCTATTCTTGAAATAATAAATGGTTACTGCCGGTACATGAAATTTTGGCACAGAAAAACAGTGCGGCAAGGCTGGTAGCAGTGGCGGCATAACAGTTATCTGTACCCGCGGGCAAAAAGGGTCATTAGCCGCCTAACTACCCATTCGATATAGATTAAGCTAGATGTAGGCAATGGGAGAGTGGGCCGTTAATACTGTGGACCATCGGGCAGTGCCACATAGCTTGGTTGTTCAATCCGCCCCTGGCTGTTAGTAAGTGGTTGTATGGCTAACAAAATATAGTATGAAAAGCTGCAATAAGGTTTTTTTTTATTATTGTTGAATAGAATCGATGTCATTGCACTCTGGGCAAACTCACGGGTGCTCAATCTCTCTCAGCATATGTTGTAGGGTATGAATGCTAACTGTTCCTGTAGCGCGGTTGGTTGTCCATCCCTTACGTTTGATGCCAAATTCCAGCAATCTTAGCTTTATTGATTCATCTACTGCAGCGTCGTTCTCTAACAGGCGATCATTATTTATCCTCAGTATCTTTCCCTTATACATATCCAGTGTCCCCCCCCCCCCCCCCCCCCCCCCCATTATGGGTGCTCTTGAGACAAGTCTGTCAGCTCTCTGCTGCGTACCTTTGCATGATCAGGACATTAGATCGTCCACACCAGTTCCTGAAGATTCGAAGCTTCTATAGATATTGTTTTTAATTCATGCAGTAGCCATCCATTTTGAACCTTCTGCAACATAGAGTGAGAGTCTGACACAATAACTGACCTGGTTGACGGAGTCTCAGATAGCCAGCCACCTCATGGCTGCAGTAACTCCTTGTACTTCCATACTCATGCTGGAGGTAGTTTTTCATGTGAGCAAAAAAGTTAAGGGCGTCCGATTGGCAGAGTGATTAGATTGGTCTCTCGCGGCAAAGGTCCGGGTTCAAATCACGGTACCAACATGCTCCAATATACCCAGCTGTAAATGGGTACCTGACTTTGAGTTAGGGAAGGAAAAGGTAGCGAGGAAAGGACATGGTCACCCCCACCTCTCGATGCTAGACCTAGCATGGTGAAGTCTCTAACACTTCCCTCCCCTACGGCAGTACCTGCTATGTGACTACCTTTTGTTTAAAAGGTTTAATACATTCTGTCATTCATTACCCTTCGGTCCCCTATGGAGCATAGGCTTTTAACAAATTCAAGCCAAGTCCCCCGACCCTAAAATATCCGCTCAAGATCTTTCCATCTCTTTCATTTCTGTCTCCATTTCTCTTCTCCGTGTATTTTTCACAGTCCTTCTACTTCTCTTACACTGAAGATTCCAGAACAAGGACTGACTTGTAATGCTATCAACTGGTTTCTTCAATGTGTATCCTCTCTCCATCACTAGCAACATCTTCCCATCTCTTTGTTCAGACTCGATGAATTTTTTTTCTGACTTGACCTTTCGGTAGGATCGGGTAGTCGGCCACATGCCCAATCCTCCTTCGTCGCTTTTTAAGACATGTTACTATTAGTTACTCTCATTTCTGTAGTCTGTGAACAGTGTTGGTGTGGTGACGGTAGTCTGTGAACAGTGTTTGTGCAGTGACGGTAGTCTGTGACCAATGTTTGTTTAGTGACGGTAGTCTGTGAACAGTGTAGTGACGGTAGTCTGTGACCAATGTTTGTGCAGTGACGGTAGTCTGTGAATATGTTTGTGCAGTGACAGTACTCTGTGACCAATGTTTGTGTAGTGACGGTAGTCTGTGACCAATGTTTGTGTAGTGACAGTAGTCTGTGAACAGTGTTTGTGTAGTGATGGTAGTTTGTGAACAATGTTTGTGTTGTGACGGTAGTCTGTGAACAGAGTTTGTGCAGTGACGGTAGTCGTCTGTGAACAGTGTTTGTGTAGTGACTGTAGTCTCTGAACAGTGTTTGTGTAGTGACGGTAGTCTGTTAACAATGTTTGTGTAGTTACGGTAGTCTGTGAATAGTGTTTGTTCGGTGACAGTAGTCTGTCAACAATGTTTGTGTAGTGACCGTAGTCTGTCAACAGTGTTTGTGTAGTGACGGTAGTCTGTCAACAGTGTGTGTGTGTGTGTGGTGACGGTAGTCTGTAAACAATGTTAGTGTAATGACGGTAGTCTGTCAACAATGTTTGTGTAGTGACGGTAGTCTGTGAACAGTGTTTGTGCAGTAACGGTAGTCTGTGACCAATCTTAGTGTAGTGACGGTAGTCTGTCAACAATGTTTATGTAGGGACGGTAGTCAGTGAACAGTGTTTGTACAGTGTTTCTATAGTGACGGTAGTCTGTCAACAGTGTTTGTGTAGTGACGGTAGTCTGTGAACAGTATTTGTGTAGTGACGGTAGTCTGTGAACAATTTTTGTGTGGTGATGGTAATTTGTGAACAGTATTTGTGTATTGATGGTAGTCTGTGAACAGTATTTATGTAGTGACGGTAGTCTGTGAATAGTAATGGTGTAGTGACGGTAATCTGTGAACAGTAATGGCGTAGTGACGGTAGTCTGTGAACAGTATTTGTGTAGTAAAGATAGTTTGTAAACAGTATTTGTGTATTGACGGTAGTCTGTGAACAGTATTGGTGTAGTGATGGTAGTCTGTGAACAGTAATTCTGCAGTGACGGTAGTCTGTGAACAGTGTTTTTAAAGTGACAGAAGTAGTCCATGAACATTGTTTGTGAAGTGACAGTAGTCTGAGAATACTGTTTCTGAAGTGACAGGTGTAGTCATTGAACAGTGTTTCTGAAGAGACAGAAGTAATATGTGAGCAGTGTTTGTGAAGTGACAGACGTAGTCTGTGAATAGCGTTTGTGACGTGACAGAAGTAATCTGTGAACAGTACTTGTGTAGTGACGGTAGTCTGTAAACAGTGTTTTTAAAGTGACATAAGTAATCTGTGAACAGTGTTTGTGAAGTGAAAGTAGTCTATGAACAGTATTTTTGAAGTGGCATAAGTAGTCTGTGAACAGTGTTTTCGAAGTGATACATTGTTTTTGGAGTAATGTAGTCTGTGAACAGTGGTTTTTTTTTAATTGATAGGAGTAGTCTTCGAACAGTGTTTTTTTTTATGACGGAAGTAGTCTGCAAACAATGTTTTTATCTGACAGTTGTAGTCTGTGAACAGTGTTTTTAAGTGACCGTTGTAGTCTTTGAACAGTGTTTTTAAGTGACAGAAATAGTCTGTGAACTGTGTTTTCGAAGTGATACATTGTTTTTGGAGTAATGTAGTCTGTGAATAGTGTTTCTTTAATTGACAGGAGTAGTCTTCGAACAGTGTTTTTTTTTAATGACGGAAGTAGTCTGCAAACAGGGTTTTTATCTGACAGTTGAAATCTGTGAACAATGTTTTTAAGTGACCGTTGTAGTCTTTGAACAGTGTTTTTAAGTGACAGAAGTAGTCTGTGAACTGTGTATTTGAAGTAATAATAATAAAATATGATAATAATAGTTATTTGACCCCGTGCAGTTTCCGGGGATCTCTGAAGAGACAAAGAAACATTAGAACTATTGCACACTAAGTTTTTTTAAGTGACAGTATCTGTGAACAGTGTTTTTTTAAGTGACAGAAATATTTTGGGACCAGCGTTTTTGAAGTGAAAGTAGTCTGTAAACAGTGTTTTGAAGTTACAGTAGTCAGTGAATAGTGTTTTTGAAGTTAAGGTAGTCTGTAAACAGTGTTTTGAAGTGACAGTAGTCTGCGAACAGTGTTTTTGAAGTGAAAGTAGTTTATGAACAGTGTTTCCGAAGTGAAAGTTGTCTGTGAATAGAGTTTTGAGGTGACAGTAGTCTGTGAATAGTGTTTTTGAAGTTAAAGTAGTCTCTGAACAGTGTTTTGAAATGACAGTAGTCTGTGAAAAGTGTTTTTGATGTGAAAGTGGTCTGTGAAAAGTGTTTTTAAAGTAAAAGTAGTCTGTGAAAAGCGTTTTTGAAGTGAAAGTAGTCTGTTAACAGTGTTTTGAAGTGACAGTCTGTGAATAGTGTTTTTGGAGTGATAGAACAAACTGTGTACAGTGTTTTTTAATGTGATATAACTAAACTGTGAACAGTGTTTTTTTAAGTGATAGAACTGAACAGTGAACAGTGTGTTTTAACTGACATAATTAAAATGTGAATTGTGCTTTTTAGGTAAAAGGAGTGGATTTTGAACAGATTTCTTTTTTTCTTTTTTTTTGGTAAAGTTACAAAACTACAATTTTATCAAATAAAAATAACACATATATGTAAGTCCTTCTTAGCTCTCTATAACGTAGTATATTCACTATTATCATGTTATGATCGATACAATGATAATGATGACAACAATTTTGACGATTAATATGATCATGAAAGTAATTAAAACCTTGGCGTGAATTGAGAATTAAAGGAGATTAAAATTAGACAGATAAAATATTTTAGCCAAATAAAAAGACATAACACTTAACTGATGACCATTATAGAAGAAACAGTTCAAGGCAAACGCGCAAGAAGAAAACAGTGCTATAAGTGGGAAGATAACATCAAGAGATGGACAGAAAAGTCTATCAGAGTGCACCATCAAGACAAGAGACAGAAGACGTTGGCGATCCACTGACGCCGAGCTTCGTAGCAGAGATGGCAACTGAAGGTGATGATAATAATAATTATTAATTGACCCCGTGCAGTTCTCGTGGAGTCTTTGATATGAAACTCTTTACAGAGCGATACAACAGGAAGCAATCTGATCATCAGAAGAAGTCCCCCCATCCGACAAGTGTTTCGGCCCAATTACTCCTTTACACTCTAAGGGGGGGGGGGGGGGGGGGCCCACTTGGGTCATGACTCCCAAGCGTCTCAGCTTCCTGTTGTCTTGTATCGAAAATGAACCCGACGAGCTGCACGCCGCAAGCCACTGAAATTCTGTACCTGACACTCCCTATAGTATACATCGCCTGTTGCCCCAGAGTCGCAGCTCTTTCACTAGTACACCACACAAAAAACTCAGCGTTGTGGACTTTAAAAAATTTGTGTTTTCTGTACCGCAGCGTTTATTGTCACGATGTCCATCGCCCATTGCGGTTGTTCCACAGCCAGCCTGATGCCTTTTCGGCAGTTTCACTAAGCCTCTTCAGTGCCCTTGTTCTAGACTGTCTCTTCAGCCCCAACAGTTTCAATAAATCATACACTGATGCAGCCACAAGCCCTCTTGCGCCCACTTCAACCGCCATGACCCTTGCACTGAATCCATCGTGTCTCAGATCCGCGGCCAGATCGCTATACTTGGCCGCTTTGAATGAATGTTGCTCGTCTAATCTGGATTCAAATGGCACGGTCAGTTCAATCAGTATGACCTGAAGCGTTGCTGCAGAATGAAGCACTATATCCGGCCGTCTCTACGATTTTCTGATACACTCTGGATATGCCCCCCGTCCAGGTAGGTCTACCGCCATCTCCCAGTCATTTGCACAGTCAAGAAGAGATGGTAAACTGCTACCAGGTTTACTTGGTTTGGGGTGTGCTGACTTTCCTGCCCTCAGAAAGTATGTGTTTGCGGTGTCTGGCAGGACTTTGCTATTCGCTTTCATTCTTGCCTGATCTATTGTCGCAGCAAGCTCATTTAGCACTTTGTTATGGCGCCAAGTGTATCGCCCTTACCCTAATGCCACCTTACACGCTGAGAGCACGTGTTCAAGTGTCTGCTTCCCCTGGCACAGGGGGCACTGCTCCTCATCCGACTTTCCCCATTTCACAAGGTTGGTGGCCGACGGCAGCAGGTCATACATTGATCTAACCACGAAGCTGAGCCTAAGAGGTGCCTGTTACGCACAAATAATTACTTTTTTTCAAAGTCTTTGTATGATCGTTTTTCGTATGTATGATCATTATTTGACTGAAATGCATGTTATATATATTTTATGGTCAAAGGGACAGAACCCGATATATCGATACTGCTATTTTTCATGAGTTTACCTCCTCTTGTATAGAGACACGTTCGGTCTATAATGTCTTGAACGAAGCGTGACCATATCTCCTTATTTGGTAGTATCAGTCAACTGTTGTAGATGTTTGAAACCTTTCTTAACGCTTCTGTTCATGTCCATAAAAGGCGCGACTGTGTAAGACTTTTATCTCGAATGTTCTTAGAATCGTCTTATTGTGAACAGCGACTCAGAGATTGTCACTCTGCGCATGTCTCGACTGGGTTGTCGTTTGTTGTTCCGCCCAGGTCGGGCAGTTGAGAAATGGACTGATTAGCGAGCGGACGCGACTGCGTCTTGTGATTCTCTGAGGGAAATACATTGTCTTTGTGAGTTAGTTAGCTAACTAGACTATTTCCCCGTATTATTCAAGCCTGCCTGGAGGCATATGTTCATGGTTGATTTTCCGAAATAAGGTAATTCCTCTTGTATCGAACTTTAGGCTATCATCTAGAGGTTCGTCATTTTGTCGCCTTTTTGCTCGCCTGTGTGATTCAAAATGGAGAGGTACTTTGACTAGGATTAAGTCACCGGTATCTTTATACCTGAACTAGTTATATATCTATGGGTCGCTCTAGACCAACAAGACTATTGTCTGTGTTCCAGGATTCGTTATATCAGAGATCACGTCCAAGTCAGATGGTTAGACTTAGGAAGGTTATAAAGGTTGAGCTGACCTGTAATCCATGTATGCTACTCACGTGCAGACAGTAAACGGACGTATTGTATACATCTGATCTGCTAGCATCAGGAAGGAATAATTATTATTGTCTATGAACATTAAGGATCTGCAGCTGACCACGGTTGCAGAAGTTATATGTATTATTTATCAAGCTTCGCTATGATATTTGTTTTCCATACAACTATTGAGTATTGACTTCTACATGACTGTCAGTTAACATGAGTTTGAATGCTGCATTCGTTGTGCTATGCCGATGATAACATAAGTATCATGACTGTTTTGTGGCGTGCAATAAATGGTATAAACCTAAAGCGAAGTTACCATTTTTATGACTCTACACGTCATGTTGCCTGTGGTGTACCCTGTGAACTGTTCTACTGCAACACACACAGCAACAATCTAAACCAGATAAGACACCCACATCTTGCATTGTAATACCTGGTGTCGATAGAGGTGGTAATTTGACGGCATCCTAATTCCACCCTTATCAATGCCATATGCCATATATCATTCCATGTCAAGGACCTCTGCAGGGCTCCTTCCCATGTGGTCCATTGGCCTTGTTGGACCTGCTGCACTGCTTTTTGCAACCTCTTATCATTCTCAGCTCCTCGTATCTCCTGAACTACCATGTCTCTGCATTCCCTGCTTGATGCCTTGGACCACCAGCGGATGTCACCATGCCCAAATCCCCGTCTATTCGTTTGTGTGTATCCGATTACCTCTCTCAGTTTGAGTGACTCTTCAGCAGCATCAACAGCTTCTTCCACTCTCCACTTCCTTCCCGTTTTCAGTGTGGGCTGAATGGACTTAACCACGTCATCAGCTGACTCGCGTAGCATCATTGCAAGCCTTGCTTTTCCAACTTTGTATTCTTCAACAGCTGACTTGAAGGGAAGCAGAAGTTTTGACTTTTTGCAGTACAGTGCTACATCTGACAGACCTGGTGGTACTCCTAGCCATTTTCTCATGAACTTGGTGACCTTCTGCTCTATAGCTTCCACTGTACTTGTGCTTATTTCATATATAAGCAGTGGCCACAGCAACTTCGGTATCAACATGAACTGGAGGCACCACAGTTTGAACTTTCCCAGGAGTCTGCTTTGGTCTATGATCTGTAGTCCTCTGTCTGCCATTTCTATTGTCTGTTGCACTGCCTTCGAGTCTTTTAAAGAGGCATAGTACACCCTGCCAAGACTTTTAACAGGTTCCTCGATGACAGTTTGGATTCTTTGGCTAGAAACCGTGAATATGACCTCTGCTATCTTCCCTTTCCTGACTGATAGGCATCTCGACTTCTTGGGTTTGAAGCTCATTCTGCACCAGCTGACTAGTTCATCCAGGCGTGCTAACATCTTCCGGGCCTGATGTTCATCTGATGTCAGAATGGTTGTGTCATCCATGAATGCTTTGAGAGGTGGCATGTGACACATTCCACCGAGCTTTGGGCCTATAGCCATTCCTTCAGCCGCATTGAGGATTACCTGCATAGCCATGACGAATAGTATCGGAGAGATGGTACATCCCATCGCAATTCCAACTTCGAGGCCAATCCACTTCGTTGTGTACTCTCTGGTTGAAAATCTGACAGAAAACCCTGCGAAATACAGCTTCAGCATTGCTGCAATCTCTTGTGGAACATGATACATTTCTAGGGCATGCCACAACATCTGGTGTGGAACGGATCCATAAGCATTCGCTAGATCCAACCAGATTACATGGAGGTTTGTTCTGTCAGACTTTGCCTTTTGGATTGCTTCCCAGATCATTGCGGCATGCTCTAGACATCCTGGTGTACATGGGATACCTCCTTTCTGAATGGTAGTGTCAATGTACCCATTTGTCAGGAGGTATGTAGTGAGTCTTTTCGCCATTACTGAGAAGAATATCTTCCCTTCCACATTGAGTAGTGAGATTGGCCTGAACTGACTGATGTCTGTGGAATTTTGTTCCTTCGGGATGTAGACTCCGTTTGCCTTTCTCCATTCCTTGCTTACGAGTTGGGTTTTCCACGCATTCTTCAGTAAACGGAGCAGTCGTTTGAGAACCTCAGGGCATCTTTTATACACCACATATGGAACACCATTAGGACCTGGAGCTGACTTGCACCGAGCTTTCTGGACAATGCTTTCTACCTCTTGCACTGTTGCGGGCTTAATGTTAAATTCAGCTCCTGGCTTCCCAGGCCATTTAAGGCCTACCATGCTGCTGAGCGGCTCATCTTTGCGACCATCTGAATATGTCCTTCTAAGGTGTTCTTCCAGGTCTTCTTTCCTGATGTTTAGCGTACCGACCGTGGCTGCTCAAAAAGTTCTTTGGCAAACTTGAAGGGCTCCCTAAAGAATCTTTCCCTATCCCTTCGAGTCTTCCTTCTCTTCCTGCACAACCTTTCCGCTCTACAAAGGGCATTATGTTGGCCTTTCAGGTGCTCCCAAACTTGCCGTAACCCTTCCTTCTCTGTGGCAACTGCGTTCCTGAACAGTTTTCGGGCATGCTTCTTCTGTTTCCTGATTTCATCTATTTTAATTTGTCTTCTACTTTTCCGTGGTGGGTTACTTTCCCTTGCCTCCCTCACACCGAACTCTTTGCGACAGTGCAGATATACTATGTCGCCGAAGATTTCCAGCTTCTTCTCCAAAGTTAGCTGCTTCAGGTTGTTATCCAACTCTTTTGCCAAGGCTTCGTCCAGCTGTTCCCAAAGCCCTTTTGGACTGGCAGGTAGAAACTTTATTGCATCTCTCTTCCCGTCCAAGAAGTGTGTGAGATCATCATCTGGCAGATCAACTTGAATGTACTCAGCACTGTGGATTGACTCCTGGCTGCGTTCTTCTAACGAGACAGAGCGCTGTTGATCTCCCCCTGATGACCTCCCACACCCCTTTTTCGTTCTGTGGATTTTCATTCCTCTCTGAGTAGAGAATTCCCTACCACAGACACATGGAAATTCCAGCCGTTGTTCAGAGCTCGAAGTCCGTGTAACGGGTCTGGTCGATACCATTGAGGCGCCTGTGGATTCATCATCCTCCCCCCCCCCTTTCGGTGAATCCTGGGGGCATCTATCTTTTTAGGGTCCTGTAGCAATTGAATACAGCTTACGGGGTGCTAACCCAGTCAGCCGGTTTCTAGTCTTTCCCAGTGTCATCTGTCTTTCCAGAAGTCAATCGGTCTTTTCCCGATCGTCACTGGTTTGACCATGCACCTATGATTGGAAACTCTTTACAGAGCGATACAACAGGAAGCAATCTGATCATCAGAAGAAGTCCCCCCATCCGACAAGTGTTTCGGCCCAATTACTCCTTTACACTCTAAGGGGGGGCGGGCCTACTTGGGTCATGACTCCAAAGCGTCTCAGCTTCCTGTTGTCTTGTATCGAAAATGAACCCATTTCACTTATGGTAGCAACTTTTAAATCCACAACGCCAGCCGTGGAGGCAATTGTGAAAGTAACAAAGAGAAGACAAATTATTCCGTTCGTTCCGTCGCCCTTCAGAACTAAGGACACACACTGAGACATTAGCACGCAGCCGACGAGCTGCGCGCCGCAAGCCACTGAAATTCTGTACCTGACACTCCCTATAGTATACATCGCCTGTTGCCCCAGAGTCGCAGCTCTTTCACTAGTACACCAAAAAAAAACTCAGCCCACAGTCACACTCATCAGTAGTTCCTATCTTTAATTTGTTGAATAGATGGTATCTCAATCTGTTATGACCTGTGCGAAGTCTGAAGATTATCACTTGTTCACTTCTGCTGAGCTGGTAATACAGATCATTTTTTGTGTGGCCTCGATGCTCTTCTTCCCACTTGTGCCTGTACCTGCGCTTGATAAAACTCTTGGCCTCCTCATAGGTTATATTTGTGTCAAGTTGAGGAAGTTTTCCCCCTTCCTTTGCCAATCTGTCAGCCTCTTCATTTCCACGGATGTTGCAATCAGCGCGTGAGCAAACCTTTTCAGAACTATCCCTTATCAGAGCTACGCCGTGTTAGGTGATAGAAAGTAGCAGTCCTTTTCAGGGCTACGCCGTGCTAGCTGATAGAAAGTAGTAGTCCTTTTCAGTACTACGCCGTGCTAGCTGATATAAAGTAGCAGTCCTTTTCAGGGCTACACCTCCGAATTGATAGAAAGTAGCAGTCCTTTTCAGAGCTACGCCGTGCTAGCTGATAGAAAGTAGTAGTCTTTTTCATAGCTACGCCGTGCTAGTTGAAATAAAATAGCAGTTCTTTTCAGGGCTACGCCGTGCTAGCTGATAGAAAGTAGCAGTTCTTTTCAGGGCGTAGTATTGTATCAACCGTACTTTAGCATTAACGTAGTTCACGTATTTCTGAATGGCAGCTGCGCACTGATATAACCGACTGCCTTCGATCTTTGTTGAAAGAGGCCTGCCTGATCATAAAAAGGCAAAAATCAAGAAGAAACAATACCAACGTTTCACAGTAACTGATATAGATTTATTTACCCAAGATCCCAATTAGATCTTATAATTTGTGTATCGCCATCATCAGTACCATTCCTAGAAATACTCTGTGGAGATATGAACAACCTCAAGCAGCTTTGACATATGCAATATGTCTTTAGACATATGCAATTTGTCTTTGGACATATGCAATATGTCTTTGGACATATGCAATTTGTCTTTGGACATATGCAATATGTCTTTGGACATGTGCAATTTGGCGTCTGAAAATGAACGAAAATGAAGTGTGTGCAACGTTTATAACATATATTTCTTGTAAAATCTTTTCACAACACTTCACAAAATTAT
Organism: Oreohelix idahoensis; assembly: GCA_024509875.1. Classification (NCBI taxonomy): domain Eukaryota; kingdom Metazoa; phylum Mollusca; class Gastropoda; order Stylommatophora; family Oreohelicidae; genus Oreohelix; species Oreohelix idahoensis. Next base: position 179,343 of record JAMPIV010005777.1, read on the forward strand.
CATTTTCATATTTCTTAACGTTCCTGACAGAGCATAGAGACACCCCTGTAACTGGTAGCAATTCCTGAAACCTGCGTGAACCCCTCATGCTCCTGTAGCAGCAGTTTCTGAATGGCGATTGGTATTCCACGATGAGGTTGCTAGTCCCATGCACAACCAAATATTGTACGACATGCCTGATGGAGATGTACCCTTATTGTTTCCTTGTATCATCATCACGGTTCAGCTCCATGAGGAGAATAGGCTTTCAAGAAACTCGTGTCACTTCTTCCTACCCCGCGCCATCAGCTCTTTGACCTTCCATATTTTCTTCTTTATTTTCATATCTGAATCTCACTCTTTTTTATCCAGGTTTTCTTCGGTCTTCCACTAGCTTGTTTTACCCCGGGGTTTCCAGAACAAGCACTGCCTTGTATTACTATCAACAGGTATCTTCTATTATCTTCCTTGTATTACTATCAACAGGTATCTCTTATTATCTTCCTTGTATTACTATCAACAGGTATCTCCTATTATCTTCCTTGTATTACTATCAACAGGTATCTCCTATTATCTTCCTTGTATTACTATCAACAGGTATCTCTTATTATCTTCCTTGTATTACTATCAACAGGTATCTCCTATTATCTTCCTTGTATTACTATCAACAGGTATCTCCTATTATCTTCCTTGTATTACTATCAACAGGTATCTCCTATTATCTTCCTTGTATTACTATCAACAGGTATCTCCTATTATCTTCCTTGTATTACTATCAACAGGTATCTCCTATTATCTTCCTTGTATTACTATCAAACTCCGCCTATGCTGGTCCCAAGCTCGGATGAAAAAGGAGGAGGGCGGCCTGCATGGAGGCCGTAAGGAGGCAGCCCCTCCACCATGCAAAGGCACAACAGGCCAATCACCTGTTTGTCTTAAACTATGATTACGAGCAATACAAGAGAGAAAACCGGACTGATTCTAAAGGCGACGAACTGGAACGGACTACGGACTACGACTTATGGAACTTGGAACACAAGAAGTATAAATGGGAAGGAAGAGGAGCTGGTAAAAGAGATGAGGAAAGCAAAACTAGAAATCCTGGCTATAACGGAAACGAAGAAAAAAAGACCAGGAGTCATGGATCTCGATGGCAACACGTTGCTCTACAGTGGTGTACCCATATCTGAAAGAGCTAAAGGGGGCGTGGGTTGCATTGTGGCCCAAAATCAAAAAGACAGTATCAAGGGATGGAACTTTGTCTCGGAGCGCATTATGGTTGTAAAACTAAAAGAAGGAGAAACCATAGTCAACCTGGTCATAGTGTATGGGCCAAATGAGGATGAGAGAGCAGAGGTCAAGGAGGAATTCTTCGAGCTGCTTCAAAGGACAGTGGATGACTGCCTAGATGAAGTTATCATGCTCGGAGATTTTAATGCCAGAGTTGGAAATGACCATGCTAGATGGGGTGGAGTTATCGGAAGATATGGAGAAGATACTCTCAATGACAATGGAAAGCGACTCCTTAGATTCTGCAGTGAGCAGAATCTGATCATTAAAAACACAAAGTTCCCCCATAAGCGCATACATGCATACACTAGATGTGAACCAACCAAGAATGAGAAGTCAGTGATCGACTATGCCATTGTTCGGAGAAGCTCATTCAGATATGTCCGAGATGCAAGAGTCTGGAGGGGGCCAGAGATTGGAAGTGATCACTACCTGCTAACAATCAAACGAACAACTGAAAGAGTTGCTCAGCCTAGGAACTGCCCAACATCACGCAAGAAACCAAGTAAACGAGCAGGAGAAATGAGCATTAGGACCTACAAGCTGAGAGAGCCAGAAATTAAGACCAGATATCAGGGGCTTATTGCTACAGCAGTGAGCAACACAGAAGAACGACCTGATGATTTGGAAACCCTCTGGAATAAATTCAAGGATATCATAAAGACAGCTGCTGCATAAGCATGCGGTGAAGTCCGACTTGGGAACCAGAGAAAGAGGACACCTTGGTGGACAGAGGAAGTCAAAGAGAAAATAAGAGAGAAGAAAATGGCATGGAAACAATACTTAGGAGCTAAAAACACAACAGGACAAATGGAAAAATATAGAGAATATGTGACACTCAGAACAGAAGCAAAGAACAAAGTGCTAGCAGCAAAACAGAAGTCCTTGGAAGAATTTGGAGAAAAGCTAGAAAAAGATGCACAAGAAACCCAGAAATTGTTCTATAAGACCCTAAAGAACATGAAAAAGGAAAAACAATGCCCTCTCAAATTTATAAAGGACAAGCAAGGCAAATTGCTTACTGCCCCGAAGGAAGTAATGGAAAGATGGAAAGAATATTTCTCAGAACTCCTGGATGGTGAGCATGGTGAAGCATCAGAAATGATAACCACTAGCACAGAAGAGAAAACCAATGATGGTGATGATGACATAAAGATGGAAGAACTGAGGGCAGCATTAGAGAAAATCAAGATGGGCAAAGCAGCAGGGCATGATGGTATAACACCAGAAATGGTTAAGTACATGGGAGCATCAGGCGACCTATTACTCTTAAAGGTCCTACAGGCAGCATGGTGCAACAAGACCATACCAAAGGATTGGGAGATTGCCATCATAACACCAATTTTCAAAAAGGGTGACAATCGACAATGTGGAAACCATAGAGGCATATCCCTTCTCAGTGTCCCTGGTAAAATCTACTCTAGAATCCTAGAGCAGAGACTCCGACGCCTAGCTGAGCCACAATTGGATGAGGTCCAGTGCGGATTCCGAGCAAACCGAAGTACTCAAGACCTAATCTTCACACTCAGACAGCTGAGTGAAAAGGCCCTTGAGTATAAGAGTGAGATCCATCTTTGTTTCATAGATCTGGAAAAGGCGTTTGACAGGGTCCCCTGGAGCAAACTTTGGGACTGTTTGGCAAGGAAGAATATTCCAGCACCTCTGATTCATGCTATACAGAGCTTCTACAAGTCTTGCAGAAATTATGTGAGGACAGCAAACCATAAGTCAGAAGAGTTCAGGACCACCACTGGTGTAAGACAAGGTGATATCCTATCACCTTACCTCTTCATACTCCTTATGGACGATGTCATCAAGGCATGTAAGGAGAGAACAAGAAAGTATTCAGTGGGGTACTGGAAGATGAGACAGGTCTATATTTCGGAGCTGGCATTTGCTGATGATGTTGCCCTGATTGCTAAATCAGAGGCACATCTCCAATTCCAACCTGCAAGTCTGGAAGGAAGAGCTGGAGAAGAGAGGGATGGTCATAAGCAGCTCTAAAACAAAATCCATGGTGATATCACGAGAAGAAAGAAAACATCAGATTAAGTTGGGAGAACAGGTCCTGGAGCAGGTCGACCACTTTAAATATCTCGGAGCTATTATAGACCGAAAGGGAGGCATCAAAGAAGAGTTGGCCACTCGAAAAGCAGCGGCTGTGGGACTTTTTCAGGCCATAAATCGTGGATTCCTCAGCAAGAAAGAGGTTGGTAAGAAAACGAAGATGGCTGTATACCGCTCCACCTATGTCCCAGTCTTGACATATGGATGCGAGTCGTGGGCAGTGACTACAACCCACAAAGGCCAGGTCCAGACCTCGGAGGTGAGGTGTCTGAGGAAGGTGGTTGAGGTGGCGGGAAGAGACATGGTCCGCGGCCAGACGATCCGTCAAGGCCTAAAATCCCATCCGCTGCAGACCCAAATAGAACAGTCCCGACTGGGATGGTTTGGCCATGTCTGCAGAGTGGGAGAAGATCGGCTGCCACGACAGGCGTGGGAAACAAAGAGCCAGGGATCCAGACCTCCAGGACGACCTAGAGTCCGCTGGGAGGACAACATTGGACAATCTTTGAGGGACCGGGGACTAGAGTGGAGCCAGGCCAGGAAGAAGACAGCTGATAGAATGGTCTGGCGCTCTCTCTTCCAAACCTCTACACCTCACGGTAGAAGGGGAACGACTAAGTAAGTAAGTAAGTAAGTATTACTATCAACAGGTATCTTCTAATATCTTTCTTGTATTACTATCAACAGGTATCTTCAATGTGTATTCTATCCATCTCCAACAATTTCTTCTCATCTCTGATTCCACGGGCACTTGCCAGCTTCTTCCCATCAGTTACACATTGGTGATCTTGTCATCGGTTACACATTGTTGATCTTGTCATACCATTTCAATCCTTCTATTCTATGCAAGGACCCATTTATGAAAGTCTTTGTATGCAGAAAATGGGACCCAAAGACGCAGCAACAGAGAATGCAGTCAGCGACCCAAAGCTTGACTGCTTGCGTCAGGGTCAGCGAACCAGAGCTGACCAAGACCCTACTCCACCTCCAAGTGGTGGACCTGGAAACAGGCTGCATCACTGCAGTCTGGCTGAGATAGTAGGGATAGAAGAGGGAAGGCAAACCCGGTCCCAAAAATGCCGTGCTAAAGTCGGATGTGTCGGCCGAAAGGCGCAGATATCGCAGCTTCGCTGTAAACAGACACAACGCAACCAACTTCCTTTTCAGGACGAACGAGGAAGAAGAAGAAGTATGCAGAAAATAAATTCTCCTCCTCTGTAAACTGTGGGATATTATGTTATTATTGTTATGATATTATGTTAGCTTTCTTAACATTTGTTATTGTGGATGTGCAGTACGTTTGCTAAACACGTGACTTTAAAAAATATGTTTAAAGAATTATTGAATTTTGTCTACAGTCGGAATCAGTTCAGGTAAACCAAATTAAGCTCACATTTTCAGATGTTACAATATGAAAGTTCTCACACACATACAATATAACCCACACAATAGAATACGAGTATTAATAACGCGTATTAATAATTTCACAAGCAGCTGTTAGCCAAAGTCAAATATGCCAATAACTTTATCAACTAACCATAACATCGCACGGTTTTGAATCAATTTTAGGAAGCAAAGCGTCGACACATCCAAAAGACATTCGCAGCTTGCCTGGCCCAGCGTGCAAGCGACCACATGGCACTCTCTATCTCTCTCTCTCGTGCGGCCATCCCTGCGCGTGTTTCCGCTTCCAATCGGAAGCTGTTTTCACAAATTCACGTGCAGATTTTTTTTTTAAATCACGCGTGATCATTCGAGATGTCGACGGACCACGTTCTGTAGAGGACACAACCATTTTGGATGCAGTTGGGGTGATAGCCTCTGGTTTATATAACCAAGGACCCGTTATGTTTGGAGGATGCGCAGCAGTGGACGGAGATGCATGTCAGGTAGAAATAACAGCAAAATATACATCATCATGTTCCGTTTCGCTTCTAATAGAGCAGGGAACCATGACTGCAGGAAATCTGGACTAAAGCATTCACCTGCTTGTGCAGCAGTGTCGTCTGAAGCAGTCTGTTTTACATCTGTGTGTGTGTATGTGTATGTGATTGCATCTGTTTTCTTTGACAGAAAAAGAAAGAACGCACTTTATTCCGTCAAGAAAGTCACCTGGGGAAGCAACCTCACCACTTAAGATGAATTGCTACACAATCAAACACTACAAGAGATGAAGTATTTTGTCACAAGATTCCAGGAAGGGACTAAATACTGTACAGGTGTTGGCCTAAAACTCTTCAGGAAGAAAAAAGAAAAGGACGTTAATTCATTTTGATTGATCTGTCACAGATTTAATTTTTTATTTTATTTAAACTGTATATCTCTCTAATTACAAATAATAAAAATTGATAAATGGTAAGCATTCACGAGAAAGAAAGAAAGAAAGAAAGAAAGAAAGAAAGAAAGAAAGAAAGAAAGAAAGAAAGAAAGAAAGAAAGAAAGAAAGAAAGAAAGAAAGAAAGAAAGAAAGAAAGAAAGAAAGAACGACAAACAGACAGAAAGAAAGAAAGAACGAAATACAGAAAGAAAGAAAGACAGAAAGAAAGAAAGAAAGACAGACAGAAAGAAAGACAGACAGACAGACAGACAGACAGAAAGAAAGAAAGACAGAAAAAATGAAAGTCAAAAAGAAAAAAAGAAAGAAAGAAAGAACGACAAACAGAAAGAAAGAACGAAATACAGAAAGAAAGAAAGAACGAACGTAAGAAAGAAAAAAGACAGAAAGAAAGAACGAAATACAGAAAGAAAGAAAGAAAAAAAGACAGAAAGAAAGAAAGACAGAAAGAAAGAAAGAAAGAAAGAAAGACAGACAGACAGACAGACAGACAGAAAGAAAGACAGAAAAAATGAAAGTCAAAAAGAAAAAAAGAAAGAAAGAAAGAAAGAAAGAAAGAAAGAAAGAAAGAACGACAAACAGAAAGAAAGAATGAAAAACGGAAGGAGAAAGAAAGAAAGAAAGAAAGAAAGAAAGAAAGAAAGAAAGAAAGAAAGAACGACAGAACGACAGAACGACAGAAAGAAAGAACGTTAGAAAGAAAGAAATAAAGAAAGATAAAATGAAAGTCAGAAAGAAAAAGAAAGAAAGAAAGAACGACAAACAGAAAGAAAGAATGAATGAATAAAAAACGGAAAGAGAAAGAAAGGAAGATAAAATGAAAGATAGAAAGAAAAAGAAAGAAAGAACGAAAAACAGAAAGAAAGAAAGAAAGAAAGAAAGAAAGAAAGAAAGAAAGAAAGAAAGAAAGAAAGAAAGAAAGAAAGAAAGAAAGAAAGAAAGAAAGAAAGAAAGAAAGAAATCAACCAACACCTTTTAGCTGCCCAAGAAGCATTGGCTGTAACCAATCATATGTCAAGTCCTCTTTTCACGTGCCATCAACTCAAGTTCTTCTCCGCGTATTGTTTGGTCTACGATCATAAAACTCTCTAACTACAGTTTGCAACCGGATACGCCATAAATAAAACAGTACCTTCCCAGCATACCCTGTGTTACGTTGTGGATAATCTAATTTGACCTCACTTAGAGATGTTACTATAAGTCATGTGACAAGGAGACTTCATCTTGCTTCTCATTTGTTTTCTCCAGAAAATGAACGCTCAAGTTTCTAGCTTCTGAACCATTTTTTTTTTTTTTTTCCTTAAACGCTGAAATCTCTGAAAATGAAAACACTGAAAAATGCGAGTTTCCTATTACACACATTAGTGGGAGTTTCCTTATCCTTGTCGAATGTCTAAAACAAACAGAACAAAACAATGAATTACCGTTTGTCTCCTTTCTTCTGTACTGACATTTTTGACAGTTTTTTTTTCTTCGGTTCTTCTGTAAAGTAGGGTTATCACTGAGGGTAACCATTTGTATGACGTTTCTGCCAGGTCACTTCATGTGTAAAAGAGAGCTGCAGACGGAAATGGGAATGATGAGGAAAACCTGGAGTTGATGGCACAGGACAGGAAGACTTGGCCTAAGTCTGTTGAAGGGTTATGCTACTTGAGGAGTTGAAAGTGGTGAAGTTAACAACTTTATTTATATTACTATATTAAAAAGTAGTACTATAGCAATTACTACCGCAAGGGAAGTGAAGTATTAGAGACTTAACTATACTAGGTGCAATAACAAGAAGTGGGGGTGATCCAATCCCATTACTCGCTGTCTTTTTCTTCCCTACCTCAAAAAGGCAAAGTCAGGTACCCATTTACACATTAGGAGACTGGAGCGAGTAGATACCATGAATCGAACCCGCCACCTTTGCCGCGAGAGACCAGGGCTCTAACCACTCCGTCAATCGGACGCTCACATTACTACATATTTTCTCATTAAAACATGTACTGCTCCTTTTCAAAAATTTAATGTGCAGGTAAAAAAAAATGCAACCTTGTTGATGCTTGATTAAATTTAAACAGTGCTTGCGACGCAAAGATTCAAATTATATCCGACAATTAGGTTGAACAGGGTAGGCCAAGATAATGAATTTACAGAAGGAAGTGAAGCGCAACCGATACCAGTCCGCTCTTCTTCCACGTCAAATAGAAGAAAATAAGATAAACATATACCGCGACACGTTCTGTGACAGTGGGGCTTGCAATTGTTTCATATGATGAGATTCTCAGCCCATGAATAACTTCATATTACTCTCTTCTTCGCCTGGCTTCGTCATGTCCGCCTGTGACGAAATGGACGACCTCTATCGATCTCTGGTTCTCTCCGGCACTATCGGTACATTTGTGATACTGATTGTTATTATGTGCTGTCAATTATCGCACTTTTCCTTCTTTCTTTATTTTTTCTGCTAAGTAGCAGATATTTGTAGGTGATATGCATCACATTTGCTTGACGCTATCCAGACTTGTGGTTATAGGCGCGGCAGATTAAAACGTACATCGGCCAGCGCTATCGGCTTAAATCACCGATAAGACACGGAGTGTGCGTATCATATGACAGATAACGAGATTACTGTCTGTGTGACACATGTGGGCAGACAAGAGTGATATAATCGCTTCCGGTCACTTGGTTAAAAGTAATCATGGATTTATTACATTTTAGACAATATGAGTCTTCAAATGTGTTGGTGAGAGTGTATGCAAGACATCATATTACCAAATTTGGGAGACGTGACCTTTGCAAAATTTTTCCATGTAGGAAATATTTTGAAAGTGCCACAGCCGACCTGTTTGAAATGATTGGATCTTTCTGATTAGATTCATAACAACACTGAGGGGAATATAGCCTGACCTTTTCGCAGTTTTATCTCACTGTGAATTTCAAGCTCGCCAAGACCTCAGACCTCGCCAGAGTAAAGAACTAGATTCATAATTCCTATTTGTTAACCGGACCTTTTATTGGAGAACCAGATAAGACTTACAAAGCACAGGAAATCTCTTTCAAATTTTAATAAGCAACACCGGGCTGGTGATTGCTTTATTGATAGTTTCGTAAAGAGAACTAAAAGCATAAAGTAGTTCCAGGTTCCCTGTGGAGCAGGGAGGGAAAGATGAAAGGAATGATGTACATTCTAAGTATAATACTTTGTCGTGAGACATTCTAAATACACATATATAAATTAAAAAGGTAAATGTAAAGCCTAACACATAAATTCAATAAGAGGAAAAGAAGAATGGTAAAGAACAGTGCTGTCACAATGACTGTACTCGAGATCCCTTTTTTTCTGCTTCGTCTGCATATTCTCACGTTCACGTTTATTAATAAAGCCTACAGCAGCATACACGCGTTTCCACAAAACAATAAAATGTGTACTGTATTTCTAAGAAAACCTTGAGATACGCAAGCTGATTAATGACCTAAATTAATCCTAGCATTAATTTCATTTTATACACTGCGTAATGAAAAGACAGATGGAATTAGGATAGAGAGAGGGAGGGCTGAAAGCAGGAACGCATGCAACACTAACACGCGTCTCGCGATATACAATTAATGCCACCCCCAGTGGGGGCAAGCGTTTCGTTCGTTGCCCTCGTCAAGAGCGCTGGCGGTCGCTGTCTCGAGAGACTGCGCGTGGTGATCCCGGTACGACCGGGCCCTCCCAGTTCATCGGTTAGCGAGGCAGTTATTGGGGGCAAGCGTTTCGTTTGTGGGGGCAAGCGTTTCGTTTCCCCAAAGGCGATCTTTGTCCTCTCAAGACTGTGTGTGGTCCCGGTTCCCGGGTCTTCCCAGTAAAGTAGAGGCAGTGCAATGTGACTGTGTCCGTCTAGATAACGTAGAGGCTCGGTCGCTGCTACGCCATTGATGAGCAGAGCAGTGTCCTATCGAGACTGTGGGTTTTCCCGGGTCCGGGTCCTCGCAGTCGAGGTGTGCAAGAGCTGTCCGTCTTCTGGGTAATACAGCTCGAGAGTGGTAGAGGCTTGGCGCCGGCTGCGCATACGCCTCGATTCGTCTAGTCACGGAGATATAACCCCCTTTGCAGGGTAGAGAACCTCTTTTCTCTTGGCATTGCACCCTCGCTACCCGATAAGAGGTTCCCTGGGGTTGCAACAAAGCCCCCCATTGACTGATTGCTCGTGTCAGTCTTGTCTCGGAGCTATACCCCCTTTGCAGGGTAGAGAGCTATCAAACCTCGGGTCAGTACACACACGCCAAAGTGGGCCTGGTGTAGCTTGGTCTGAGTCTAGGATGCTCCCTGGGGTGAAAAAAAGCCCAAACCACTCCCCAAACAGTGCGTAGATGCACGGCGGGTTGCTTACTCATCGCTTGGGGGCACGATGGGTGGCTTTCCGGCCGTGTGGCAACACGGACCGTATGCAGAGGCGTGGCGGTGGCTGCGCCACCGCCATACCAAGCTGCCTGTGTGCCAAGGGTATAAGAGTCTAGCTACTAGCACCCTCATCGGGGATAAAGCAAGCAAGCAATGCCACCCCCAACACCCGAAAGGCCTGAAGCACTAGCTTTTTTTTTTTCAAATGGACAGTGATAAAAAACACTACCCATACGAGAGTTAGGTTTAAAAACCTGAAAAATGCTTATTAGGAAATATGACATTATACTGGTTTACGTTTGAAAGCCTGACAGTACCCAGACACCACATCGTATCGAAGTGAACGGGAGGTAGAAGAAAATGCATATTTTGAACGCAGCCACTTAGCTCCATTAAAACTTATATATTTGGGTTCCTTAGGACTTGCTGACAAAGAATATGTTAAGTGTTACGCAAATAGTCTGGGAATTAACAAATTATAGCCAAAAGAAAATAGTGAGGGTGTCAGACAACACCAAATAATAATCGCACAGTGGCATGTTTTGAAACCACCATTTTACGGGAAATAGGTCACCATGTTAAATCCTATTTGATTGGCGGGAATGATATGTAAGGCTAAACACGATTAGTCGGACTACAAATACTAATTTTGGTTGTTAGGGGAAATGTGAGAAGGGTAAAATTTTTTGAAAAGCTGTGTAAACATGGCCCGATTGGTTAGACCCGCCAATATAGTCAATTAGGAGCGTCAGTTCAGTGCCACATTTTAAAATAAACTTACTCAGAAACAGTGCGTTGAGAACCAGCTTATATTTTTTCTAAATAAAAGCCTGGGACAGTGGCAGATCGGATTTTGTGCCATATTCATCGCCAGTCAACGTATTTGTGTATTATTTCCATGAATTGTGGGACCGTGGTCCTAAGTTATTGAAGCAGCACCTGGTCTGAGTTTTGCTGAATCCAGAGGCTGACAGCGTACTCCTTGGTCCAGATAGCGACCAGTGAGGTGTCTCCAGAACACAGTGAAGCAATCGAGCAGAGGAGTCTTTTCCTGCCGCCATCACGAAAGATAAGCTTCTGTGGCCAGAGCAGCTGAACATTATGTGCCCCCCTCCCTCAAAAATTGACATGATATTAAACACAGAGGGACAATACATTGTTTCAAATGACAGGAACTGTGAACTTTTCCCAATACTATTTCCACGATAATCAAACACTTGAAATCATGATGACAAACAACAACCTAGCTTGAAAAACAAAACCAGTATTACCTCATAGTACTACTGCACAACTTACACACATAGGATAATAATAATAAAATATGTCAATACAAAGATCATAATTATAAATTGTGTACATACAAATTGTAATTACATTTGATTGTGATTCCTGGTTCACTGTGTAGTTGAATCAGGATATCTATTAATGAAAGGAGTTATTACATATATATTTGAAACTTTACACTTGACTCATTTAAGATAGTCTTATAGAGTGTTATATGTGTGTGAGTGTCACAGTGTTGTAAAGTGTTGTGGAATAAATTAAATTGTTTATCTGTCTGTTGTTGTTGTGACTTACACTTCATCATTTTCATAACCCTAGACATTCAACGTAGTCATCAAAATATTCCAGAATAATTCTGACTGAGGTATAAATGTGGTAGCAAATAAGGTCATCTGTAATACACCACACTTATTAGATACAGATACCTTCACAGCTGATCTCAGTCAGTACACTAAGTCCCCTATAAATATTTATAACATCCCACTTTACCACATACTTACATTTTCAAAGTAGTGTAAATGGCGCTATAAACATATTCACTTTAAAATTAATGTAAGTTTTCAAGCTTTAAACCAGTATAAATGTCTATGTGAAAATATTCATTTTTAATTAATAGAAGATTCAAACTTTTCCATAAGTGTAAATATAAAGGAAATATAAGTGAATATATATTGTGAACACTTTTCAAACAGTGGAGATGTAAATATAAAAGATATTATATCTGTATGTTTAACCTTTTCGTTTAAATGTAATGTAAAGCTAAAGCTATTCAGTTTAAATGTAAAGGAAGTTTTATCCCGAGGGATTAAATTTAATTCTCATCTAGGGTAAATTCTGACGTGGGATAGTAGAATACAAGAGGGGGAGGGGCACATAACTGTGTCGGAAAACGTCATACTCAGAAGAGCATTTCGTTTCTATTTCTTTTACCAGTTATTGGTGGTACCAGCAGAAAGTATTATCTCTGGAACCAAGTGAAGGTAGAAGTGGACTGACGTTTTGCGAGACACCATCATAAGAGGGTCTTATAGACAGACGCAGAACCAACTTAACCGTTACTCCTTGACGTTCTGGGAACGTGCGGCGCCTGAACTTTGATCAGAGACGAGCGAGAGCAGAGTGAAAGGAACTGACCCAGCTTGAAAAGAAACTACCATTGGCAGCTGAGTGAAAATATTTGCTGCCAAAAGTGACCTCCTTTATTGAGTTAAATCCCATTTAAGTGATGAAAATCCTTTTCATAAATATCAAAATTATTTTCCAACTGTTAAAACTTAAAGTGATTATTAAATTTTGTTATTTGTAATGTTACAAATTTAACTTCGCTTCAATCCTTTTTTGAATGTAGTACATGTTTGTCTCAGTCTAAGTTACTAAACACACACTCTAAACAGAGCCATACATACAGTATAATAATAATTCAACTGATTAAATCAGGGGTGGGGGCTTAACGAGCTAGAATAAACCATTGCTAAATTCTTCATAAAAGTGTCGGCAGATTATAGAATTAACGTGCTCAGCGATAGCCAGCATTGTTTTCGCTTATCTGAATATCTTATGAAGACTCCCATGTGATAAAAGCTTTACTACTCTTCTACCGACTTTTCTGCCAAGAGTAATCTTGTGAAAAAATAGACTCCATTGAAGCCTATAATAGATGCTCTTGAGTTTTGGCCACTGTTGGACCACTACTGCAAAGCAGGGGAGGCAATTCCGTCACACCGCGGCATGGAAGATGGTCACATCCCCAAAGATATTTTCTACGAGCACCTGGCATATGCCAAAAGGACAGTCGCGCGACCGCAGCTGAGGTTTAAAGATGCGTGTAAGAGAGACATGAAGGCTCTGGATATAAATCTAGCAACCTGGTAGGATGAAGCTGCCGATCGCGCTTTGTGGTGATGCTCCCTTTCGTACATTTTTTTAGATAGGTATAGAGATTTATTTGGTCCCGTCTGAGTAGAGCAGAAGGTGGGGTATATGAGAAAGAAAGGTGTTAGAATAGATTCCACGAGTGAAATAGATTAAGGTGAAGATCCGTCTCTGGAATGAGTGGTTTCTCTAGTCCAGCCTATCTATACGACTATCTTTAGAAGAAGACGATCTGTCACACTTCCCTATAATGTTAATTATAAGTTATCTACACACACACACACACACAGTTATGTGACAACAAGACACACAAAACGTGAAAAACTATGGTAAATGGATATGGGTCTGACCAACACGCTAAATTAAGTTTTTGTTTAGTTTATTATCACTTAAACTTTACAACATCAAACATCTACAAATCAATATATTCATGTTTACAGACATAGGAAAATAACCCCATAAGTGCCCTCCCCTCTGTTGAGAGAAGATCGCACAAGAAGTTAATACCCCAAAATGTCAAAGATTAACACTAGGGTATAGAATAGACAGTATTGTAAAGAACAAAGTTTCTACTTAAGCTATCCAGTAAAAATAATCAGGTTAGCGCAGTAAAAATAATCAGGTTAGCGAACTAAAAAAAAAGAAGTGGATACAATGATTGTAACAAAGGAAAATATTTCTCTCGCTCTCTCTCTCTCTCTCTCTCTCTCTCTCTCTGTCTGTCTTTCACTCTGTAATTCTGTGCACACAAACACACTTGCTTACCCAATACTTGGTGTAGGTATCCCTTGGAAAAACCATAACAATAGTATGAACCTATAGTGTCAGGTGGGTTGCCCAAATATGGCTTCAGACCAGCCTTGGTTTTTAATAATAATTTCAAGGTAGTCGCCAAAATTGGTGAGTTAATTTTTCCTGGATGAGTCCTGTATCACCGCATATAGTTATTGAAGCAAGACGTTCTCGGGACGTTCACAGTTATAAAAATTAAGAAAGAGAAACATAGTTCCTGTACTGTCTAGCCTCTAGGTGCTACGACTGTTACGTTATAAAAAAACTGATGATGATAAATCCTTTCGACTTTCTCTGGAATGAGTGCCGATTATGAAAACAGCGTTATCTCCTGGATAAAATTCTCTTGGGAAAACGACTGTCAGTAGTAGGGAAAAATGTTATGTTTATTGTCGCAGCAGGCTGATAAATTGAATAAAACAATCTGGATATTTATAAGTCCAGTTAGCTCAAGTTACAGTTAATATGCCTTCAGTAACTGAGAAAAGGCCCACAATTAGAGAAAACACGCTGGCCGCTGGTTTTGACCAAACCCATATTGGGAAGAAAACAAAACATTAACCAAAATGACAATCCTATGCTATCACGCGTAAAGTGTGATCTCTTATTCTCTCCGTCCTCTAATTAAATTAAAAGGCACACGGTATTTTAAGCTTATATTCGTACTATCGCGCTTCGCTTAGGAAGTACGGATTTGGGTTTTAGGCATGCAGCCGTCCCCCCATCCGACCCGGTAAAACACTCAGCGCATGATGTCAGTTATAATTTAATTATGACTACGCCCTTAACAAATACCGCCTGTCATTACTAGCTAGTTGATTGTTAGCGTCTATCGTTTTTAACACTTGATATAAACACTAGTCATTAAAAATATTTACACACAAAGAAATATAATTCGCATACTACTCTGTTACATTATCCGTCACTCTTAACATTATACTTAAGTCAGCTAAAAATGGTTGATGGATTTTACATTACTGAACCACTGGTAAGAGAATATCTGCGCGTTTACTATTTCGCTAGTCTTAACGCTCGGGAATAGCAGTGAAAAAAATGGTAAAACTTTTAACACATTTAATACTTAAGCACAACATAAATTATTACCACAATCAGAAACTTTAATCCCCACGGGACAATTAACACATTTAGCGAATAAAATGGTTCATAGTCTGGCGTTATTAGATTTATCCAAAATTTCTGAGAGACTGATAACTGACTAGGAGAGAAGGCAGAATATATACAGATTTGTGTAATTATCTCTAAAGGATGAAATACTTCATACTATCTGGGTTGCGGGGAATTCAGAAATCTAAGTTTCCCGAGATGAAAGGTTTTGCTATTCGTTTGCCGACGAACATCATATGACGTGAGCCGTACGAACGGGCCGTCTTAGATTGTCTCCCCCTGCCGTGTTAAATACTTAAGTCCCCCAGAAAATGTAAACATCAAAGTACGGGAATAATATTATCGCCCTTGATTCTTCAAACAAACAAACCGTTTAATTCTGCGCGCCTCTGTCTAATTGCCGATAATTGGCAAATCAGCTAGAGTGAGAACTCGGGTACGCAAACGTGATTTGCTCCCCTGTTATCTGGCATGTTGTGAAAGTAGGTAACCAACTCGTTAGCGCAAGAAACACAGGTAAAATAGGCGTGGCTACAAATTATGAGTCAGAAAAACAATGAAATTGCGTGGTTTTTTCGTAGCAACGTTAAAACACTAATTGAGGAAGCCAGGTGGTCGGATTTCTGAGGATATATTTACATTTCCACGTCACACTCCCTACGGCGCCATTTCATATTGAGCGAAAATATTCTCTAACAACAAACATAAGAAAAGAGCATGACGACAGGAACACCATGTAAAAAAGCAGCGGAGGGTTATCAACTATTGCGAGATGGATGTTGGATAGAAAACAATAGCTATAGCTCACAGAACTGGAGAAGAGAACTGGTTAACAAGAATTAGGGATGGCACATGACAAGTCAAGTAGTTAACTGCACAGTATAGATGGTAGCTGTAGAAGAGAGCTGTGAAGTAAGTCATCTTCTCTCTAGACCTTTTATATGCTCCAAGGGTGTCTCTAGTAATAATTGGTGTGAAATGCAGCTCGTTTATTATCCCTACCAATTTAAAAAATAAAATAATTCTCTTAATTTCCCCACAATAACAAAATTTCGAACACAACTGG
The DNA here is from genome assembly GCA_024509875.1 of Oreohelix idahoensis. Taxonomy (NCBI): domain Eukaryota; kingdom Metazoa; phylum Mollusca; class Gastropoda; order Stylommatophora; family Oreohelicidae; genus Oreohelix; species Oreohelix idahoensis. Next base: position 195,522 of record JAMPIV010005777.1, read on the forward strand.
AATTTTTAAAAAATAAATCAACTACGATTTATAAAAGATATCTGTACATTTATTAATTTAAAAATAGAAGTTTGGTAAAGATTGCAGATATAATTTTACACACATCTGAAAGTTGGAAAATTAAAATGTGTTAGTGTCTTTGTTTTCATTTATGGCCATTGGTGACTTCTGGATCTTGCTTCTTAAAGGTAACTACTACTACTTATCTCTTTCAGGTCCTTTCACTACAGACACTTCCCGTCATTAATCAGGTGTGACTTCCCTGGACATATAGCCCAATGCAACTATTCAGCGTATTACAGAGGTGGTCATTTAATCACCTACACTGTATTATTCTTCCTCAGAACAACTCTCTCTCTCTGCTCACTCTTGCGAACAGGTGGTCCTTTAATCACCTACACTCTCTCTCAGAATCTCTCTCTCTCTCTCTCTCTCTCTCTCTCGCAATAAGAAACCTGGAACATATGCACTGATTATAGTATCTGTTCCTACCAACAAAGACGATCATCCGATGATGATGGGCCACTATAGACCAGAACCCTCATTTAGACACATAGTCCATGAGGCTGTAGTCATGTCAATCAAAGAAGTACGTCATATATATTAGTAAACTATAGATATTATTTACACATTTTTTCTGCCTTCTGTCTTGATTACTTCCCTTTGGTCCTAAGTTAGGCCAAAAGTTATTTCCCTTTAAAGATATTACATTTAAAAAATATTAAATTGATTGAAGAAACGAATGACGCGAAGAAGCAGTAGGAGAAGAAGAAGTAGAAGAGGGCCTCTTTGGCATCTAGCATTTAAAAGCCAAGCCCTAAAAAGGACTGGAATCTCTTAGAACTTGTATTACGCAGCCCTGACAAGTACTTCAATCGCGACATGCTGTTCAGAAACTGTGCAGGTTATATTTAGTTGGAACCAATTTTCAGTTATCAGCACAGGGTTTAGAGTACCAAGATTAAGATATCAGTTGGTAATTCATTGTCAATGATAACATTAATATTTAAATATTACAGCAATTTACATAAAATACTTGTAACCCAACGATTAATATAGTTTAACATACTCCTCAGACACAGTATTACGGATTTGAGCTTATCACTTATGCGAGTCGGCTCACAAGCAGGTCTGCTTTGCTTTTGCTCAGCTATTCGCTGTGGATTTGTGGCTTCGACAAGCGTGTGTCAGTCTGCTGGACGTCTTTTCAACTTTGAAATTTTGACATTACAGAATTGAATCTGAGCGGGGTTATATAACCTAATCCTATACCTAAACCTTGTTTCTCGGAAGTCCGCGCGTGAGTTCACTTCTTTGCTGGTGACTTTTTTGGATTTCGAGGCTGTTGTGGTAATTTTCAGACAAAATCCTAATTTCCTCGTCAATTACCAAAGATAATGATTTTCCACTGCCATAATTACATGTATTTGTAGCTGATGTTCAACTTCGAAAAAGAACTATCCAGTTCATTACTCATAAAGTTATAGCAGAATTACTAGTGTACAATTCATAAATGATCATAGAGGCACTAGTTTACGTGGCGATTCCAAAGTGTCTTGACCTTTTTGCTACACGACCTCGGGGGCGCATTTCCATAGTCAGTCATGACTGAAGAGGTTACTAATACTACTACTACTACCATTCTCCTTTTACGTATGCATCGGTGAGCAGAGATTTTATTCTGTTATCGCCTCATGAAAGATCACCGGAACTGACCTAATACAACGAGGTTAAGTAAACATTTTCTGCAACAACAACAAAAACTGTCACATATCCTGCTCTATTATCTAATCCAATTATTCTGTTGTAACGCCTCAATCCTTGACATCGGTGCCTGCTTGTTATCTACGTGTAATCTGCTCTATTGTCTACTTCCATGAGTCTGTGTAACGCCTCAGTCGTTGACTTCAAGGCCTACTTGTCATCTACGTGTCATTTGCTCTAACAAGGGTCAACAACCGGTCATTCCCAATCTACCAGTAGATCTCAGGTGATTTGGTATATCTTTAGGAGACGGAGCGGGAAAAAAAGAGAGAATTATTAAGTTCTTAGAAATGCGATGTTCCCAGGATTAAAGATAATTCTCCCGCTTTCCAAGGGAAAATTCATGAGACAGTTTACCAAACTGTTACTGTATTTGTGAACTGTATAACTTGGATCCATGCATACACATATGGATCAGTAACAAATGCAACATAAAATGGAAGCTGACCTTAAGCACTGGTGCACAAAAAAAGCTGTCAGTGGCAACATGACAATTCTCAAGTAACTTCAGAGCAGAGGTCTTGAAAACTGCAGCAGAGGTTATATTGACAGAGGAAAGCACAGAGAGACATGTTCCCTTCTTTACCGATGCACAGTCAGTAAATGAAGCGTTGAAAAGCCAAAATAATACAGACCTGGATGATCTCAGAATAGTGCTCCACAAACTATTCAAAAGTGTTGTGATCTAATGGATCCCATCTCACTGAAACATCACCGGCAATGAGCGGCTGACAGATTGGTAAAGAAAGGTGGAAATCTACCTCAGCCTGATGCAAACGTAACTTTCGAGGAGGCAAAGAGTTTTATAAGAAGAAGAAGAAGAAGAAGAGGAAGAGGAAGAGGAAGAGGAGGAGGAGGAGGAGGAGGAAGAGGAGGAGGAAGAGGAAGAGGAAGAGGAGGAGGAGGAGGAGGAGGAGGAGGAAGAGGAAGAGGAAGAGGAGGAAGAGGAAGAGGAAGAGGAAGAGGAGGAGGAGGAGGAGGAGGAAGAGGAGGAGGAAGAGGAAGAGGAAGAGGAAGAGGAAGAGGAGGAGGAGGAGGAGGAGGAAGAGGAGGAGGAGGAGGAGGAGGAGGAAGAGGAAGAGGAAGAGGAAGAGGAAGAGGAAGAGGAGGAGGAAGAGGAGGAGGAAGAGGAAGAGGAAGAGGAAGAGGAAGAGGAAGAGGAGGAGGAAGAGGAGGAGGAAGAGGAAGAGGAGGAGGAAGAGGAAGAGGAAGAGGAGGAGGAAGAGGAGGAGGAGGAGGAAGAGGAGGAAGAGGAAGAGGAAGAGGAAGAGGAGGAGGAACCCCCGCTCCCTTTTTCGTCCTCTTTCTTATCTTAAGAGGAGGGGGAAGAGGAGGAGGAAGAGGAAGAGGAAGAGGAAGAAGAAGAGGAAGAGGAGGAGGAAGAGGAGGAGGAAGAGGAAGAGGAGGAGGAGGAGGAGGAGGAAGAGGAAGAGGAAGAGGAGGAGGAAGAGGAGGAGGAAGAGGAAGAGGAAGAGGAGGAGGAAGAGGAGGAGGAAGAGGAAGAGGAAGAGGAGGAGTTTAACGAGGAAGGAGGAGGAAGAGGGAGGAGTCTTCTTCCTGAACGCTTCTTCTCGTAGGAAGAGGAGGAGGTCCCTTGGAGGAGAAAAGAGGAGGAGGTCCTCTTTTCCTTACTCCTTCTCTTCCTCTTCTTTCTTCCTCAACTTTTTTCTCCCTCGAGGAATCTTCTTCTTCTTCTTCTGCCTCTTCTTATTTTCTTCCTCTTTGCCTCTTCCTCCTTCCTTCTTTTTCTTCCTCTTCCTCCTTCCTTCGTCTTCGTCCCTCTTCTTCTTCCTCTTCTCTTCTTTCTTCGTCTTCCTTCTCTCTCTTCTTCTTCCTCTTCTTCTTCCTCTTCTTCTTCCTCTTTCTTCTCCTCTTCCTTTCTTGCCTCTTACCTCTTCCTCTTCCTCTTCCTCTCTTCTTACTCTTTCTTCCATTTCTTCCTCTCCTCTTCTTCTTCCTCTTTTCTTCCTCTTCCGCTTCCTCTTCTTCATTCCTCTTCTTCTTCCTCTTTCTTCTTCCTCTTCTTCTTCCTCTTCTTCCTCTTCCTCCTAAGCCTCCTCCGTCCTCCTCCTCCTCCTCCTCCTCCCTCCTCCCCTCCTCCTCCCGCCGCCTCCTCCTCCTCCTCCTCCTTCTCCTTCTCCTCCTCCTCCTCCTTCTCCTTCTCCTCCTCCTCCTCCCTCCTCCTCCTCCTCCTACCTCCTCCTTCTCCTTCGCCTCCTCCTCCTCCTCCTCCTCCTCCTCCTCCTCCTCCTCCTCTCCTCCTCCATATCCCCTCCTCCTCCTCCTCCTCCTCCCCCTGAAGCCTCCTCCTTCCTCCCCCTCCTCCTCCCATACACCTCAGTTCTCATGAGATCCTCCACTGAAAACACAAATCCTATCCTACCCCAAATTGACCCCACCCCAAACAGTGGAAAACCCAAACCCCATCACATACTCATCCCCCCCAATATTAGTGCCCCTTCACCACATCCCCCCCCCCACCCAACTGTTCTCATTATACCACATCTGACACACTAATTACGCACTCCCAGACTCCCCCCCATTTCTACATGCAAGTGCCCATGAGTTCCCCAAAAAACACCCCCCCCCCAGATACCCATAAACAAATGGTCCACTTTTCACACGCTTGATAGACTCTCCAAAGCCAAATAGCATGAGTACCCTAAACCCACCACGTCCGATTGGCCAGCGTGGAATAAGCCCGCTGATCTCTCCGGCAAAAAGCCGGTAACGACATCACGGTACCGACACGCTCCAGTCTACCCAGCTGTAAATTGGTACCTGACTCTGCTTTTTGAGTTTGGAAGGAAAAGACAACGAGGAAGGGAACTAGTCACCCCACCTGTCGATGCTGGACCCAGTATGGTGAAGTCTCTAACACTTCACTCCCGTACGGTAGTATCAAATATTGGATTACGTTTACCTAAAACAGAATAAAATAAACATTACTTCCTGTGCATGGAGACTTTTGGATCACTCCGTAGTCTGAAACCTGAAAACAATACATGATTTTATCAAAAGACTTTAGATAGCTCAGTGCTTGTAAACTGGATCCTCGCTGCTTTTGATTTGCCTAACGCTGTGCTATAATATGGTCCACTTCCATGAAAGTGTGCTTGCGTAGAGGACAAGGGTTGAAATTTCATGAGAAGACCGCTAGATTGGAGCGAATGGAAAGCACTAGGCAAACACCAGTGGATTAGAACCACTATGTGCACAAGTCTGAAAAACGGGGACAACACCATCAGAGTGGAACAAAGGAATAATTGTCAAATTGCCCAAGAAGGGAGATCTTGCAGACTGCAATAATTGGAGAGGAATCACTCTTCTCTCAGTTCCCAGCAAAATACTAGGCAGGATAATTATACAGAGAATTTCAAAGGCAGTAGATCACAAACTGAGGAAAGAACAAGCAGGATTTAGAAAGAACAGGAGATGTGTAGATCATATATTCATTCTCAGGAACATTATAGAGCAGTGCTCAGAATGGCAAAGACAGCTTTACATTAATTTCGTTGATTTTGAAAAGGCTTTTGACAGCATACATAGGGACAGTTTATGGAAAATACTGAGGGCTTATGGAATTCCAAGCTGCATAGTGTCAATCATAAAAAGCCTCTATGCAAACTTTACGTGCAGTGTTGGGCAGAGCAACCTAACCTTTGAGGTGAAGACAGGAGTACGACAGGGATGCCCCTTATCGACCACTCTATTTTTAACAGTCATAGACTGGGTGATGCGCCAGACAACAGAGGGCAGTCCAAGAGGAATAAGATGGACAACATTTTCTACATTGGAAGATCTGGAATATGCAGATGACATTGCACTGCTAGCACATTCACATCAACACATCCAGGAAAAAACGGATAGACTTAATAAGTTTAGACAGCAGGTGGGCTTGAACATCAATTTAAAGAAGGCTGAGGTCATGACGCTCAATGTGAGCAACCCTGAGCCCATATCAGTAAGGAATAAGCAATTGGTACAGACAGATACCTTCACATACCTAGGAAGCATAGTAACACCAGACGGCGGGGCAGGCAAAGACATCAACATCAGAATGAATAAGGCAAGAACAGCCTTCTTTAGCCTAAACAACATCTGGAAGTCCTCCCAATACAGCACAAGCACAAAATTAAGATTATATCAGAGCTGTGTGCTTTCTGTGCTTCTCTATGGTGCGGAATGCTGGAGAGTTACAGAGAAGGAAATGTCGAAATTGTCCTCTTTTCACACAACATGCCTAAGAAAAATTCACCGAATCATTTGGCCGAATACCATCACCAACCAAGATCTGCTTACTCGTAGCAAGCAAGAGGACATGCACACCATCATAGCTGGCAGACGCTGGAGCTGGGTTGGCCATGTCCTCAGAAGAGACCCCGATGCCAGCACAAGAACAGCTATGCTTTGGACCCCTGAAGGAAAACGAAAGAGAGGCCGACCAAAAACAACCTGGCGGAGGACTGTGGAGGCTGAGATGCAAAGAATGAACCAGAGTTGGGGCACTGTACGAAAGATGGCCACCGACCGAGCAAAGTGGAAATCAATCAACTAGGCGTGATGGCCCACTGACTTCTGTTGAACGGTCTAAGGATCTGGAACAGGATTGAGAGTAGGGGCAGAATACACGCCCCCAATTGTAAAAGCCAGGGTCAAAGAAAAAAGAGGGAGGTCCGAAAACATATGGAGAAGAGAAATGGAGACAAGTATGACAAGAATAAAGAAGAAATGGAAAGACCTTGAGAGGATGGCGCAGGACGGGAGACCTTGGCATGTTTTTTGTTGTTGAGGACATGTGATTCACATGAAGCTGAGAGGTACTGATGATGATGCTTATGATGACGATGGTGATGATGACGTTGATAATGATGTTTATGATGATGACGACGACGATGATGATGATAAGTATGGAGATGATGATGATCATGATGAGAGAGCTAATAATAATTACGATTATACTATATTCAGGTATCAAGACATTCAGTTAAAATTTGTAATACCTGGTGGCTGTACGTCTATGAATATTCAATGTTGAAGTAATTCTTTACCTGTTTTTTTTTTTAAACTCTTCCCGCTTTCTGACACTTCACCAACGTCATCCACTTTTCCTCTCATTCACCCTTCAACCTGATCCTGCTTCTTAAACTTCATCTCCGGAACCAGAAGAATCCCCTTCCCATCACAATCTCTCCTAGAAGAATATCAGCGTGATATTTTCCCATGTCAATATAATGATCTCTCGTGACATGTGAATGCTATTGCAAGTTTTTATTTTTTCCAGCAGGTTATCAGAAAAGCTCTCTGGGCCCGGACAACGAAGTTACGATCCTCCAGTGAGGCATTTTCAACTACTTTTTCAACGTCCACCCCTCTTTCCGAACATTTCTTTTAAAATCATCCTTTCCAATTTTCTTATCATTTTGTTCAGATCTTTTGTCTTCAAAGGTCAGTTGTCATACTGTTTAAAAGCAAACACTCTCCAAGGATTGCTGATAGGAATTAGAATAATGTGATATGTCGAGAGAATCAAGGCTCTCGTGTTTACTATCAGATTTGTGTTTTTATACAGCTGTATTTTGTGTCATGTTTCGTTGCGAGATATCAAAGATATGTTGTCAAATGTGGAAATATTTCTTGCCATATTTTCATTAATTTAAATGCTATATGATTTTCGGAGATATATGAAATATTTATAAACAGAACATGTCGTTCAGAAATCAAGTCAAACACAAAAATACGATTCTTCAACTCATATGTCACGTCAGTCCTATTGTATGGCTCTGAAACATAGAGAACAACAAAAACAACAACCAAAAAGCTACAGACTTTCAAAAAGTGATGGTTGCATAGAATATAATGATTGAAGTGGTATGACAAGATCATTAATGTGGAACTGATGACAAGACCCATACACAAGAGATGACAAGATCATTAATGTGGAACTGATGACAAGACCCATACACAAGAGATGACAAGATCATTAATGTGGAACTGATGACAAGACCCATACACAAGAGATGACAAGATCATTAATGTGGAACTGATGACAAGACCCATACACAAGAGATGACAAGATCATTAATGTGGAACTGATGACAAGACCCATACACAAGAGATGACAAGATCATTAACGTGGAACTGATCACAAGACCCATACACAAGAGATGACAAGATCATTAATGTGGAACTGATCACAAGACCCATACACAAGAGATGAGAAGAAGACTGGCAACTAATAGGACACAAATTAATGAAACCTGTTGATAGCGTTACAAGGCAGTCTTTATTCTGGAATCACCATGGCAGACGAAGCATAGATAGCACACAAATTACTTCAGAACGGGAACTGGAGCCAAAATTCAAAATGATGAGAAAGAAACGGAAAGACATTTAGCAGACGGCACTAAACAGGAAGATTGGCATTCGCCTTTTGGAGGCCTACGATACTTGGGGAGTTAAAGGGAGCTGATGATGATGGTTTACAGAACTTCCTACAAATAGGGTCGTCTTAACAGCATTGTAGGCTCTGGGCAAAGCAATGCACTGGGTCCCTACCAGCCCTACCCACCCACTGGAATAAAAATGATTTCTTATGAACAATATGTCATCATCCTAGCATGGGGCCCCTAGAATCGTATTAAAAGGTGGAGTTTCCTTATTGTTTTATTCAAAAGGTGCTCCAACACTTGTTTTCCATTCCAATAAATTTCATTCGAATGCAACCTCTTGGTCGAACATATCTGTTGGCAGAAAAGAGCCTATTGTACTCTACATGAAACATGCCAAGGATAAGTATTGTAGATTAATTATACCTTTCTTGAACTCTTCTTGACACATGTCTAGTATAAGTAAATTACACTAGTCAACAAATTTTCAAAAGTTATTTGTACCAGAAATTAAATATACCATTTCTTATTGATTTTGACATGCTGATTTCAAATATCATAATGAAATTCACCAATTGGCTCTGGTTTTTTTTTTAATGATGAATTTACATTACAGTAATACAAATAATGTATGCTTGTTTAATTCTCTGGGGTGAACAGCTAGTCTTTCAACTTTAGCATTATAAAAATTGTGGTTACATACTCAATTAATTGATATTTTAACATAAAATGATAGAAAAAATAAAAACATTATTTAAAGTTCACATATCATGTTTTAAAAAGGCACATTTAAACCCATTCCGTCATTATTCAGTCGCTGTTCGAGCTCTCTATGCTCATCACTGACCGCTCCACAGTTTGACGTAAAGAAATCCAGATGAGAATCCAGAAAATGAATTTTCAAAGACATGTTGCAGCCAAGACTCTTATACTTCAGGAGATTTTCTACAATATCATTGTAATTATCAGATCTGTTGTTTCCAAGAAAATTGTCCACCACTGACTTAAATGCTAGCCATGCTGTTTTTTCCTTGCCATGCACCACGCAAAGAAACTCGTCATCATGAAGAAGTTTTCGAATTTGCGGACCAACAAATACTACCTCTCTTATTTTAGCTTCACTCAGTCTTGGAAATTTTCTGATGAGGTATTTGAAAGCCTCATCTGTTTTCTCCATTGCCTTGACAAAGTTTTTTCATGAGACCCAGCTTAATGTGCAAGGGTGGCAACAAAATCTTGCTGGTGTCGACAAGTGCTAGGTTCTCAACGTTCTTACTGCCAGGCTGCAATGACTGCCTGATTGGCCAATGTCTTCTGATATAATGGTCACTTTGTGCACGGCTATCCCACTCACAGAGAAAGCAACAGTACTTGGTGTATCCACCCTGTAGTCCAAGCAAAAGAGCGACCACTTTTAAGTCACCGCAAAGTGACCAATGATGGTGATCGTAGTTTATACACTTCAAAAGCTGCTTAATGTTTTCTTAAGTTTCTTTCATATGAACTGCATGACCAACTGGAATTGACGGTAACACATTACCATTATTCAACAAAACAGCTTTAAGACTCGTCTTGGATGAATCAATGAAAAGCCTCCACTCTTCCGGTATATAATTGATTTTGAGGGCTGCCATTAAACCAGAAATGTTGTGGCACGCAGAAAGGTCACCCTCTTTGAAAAAGAATGTAATAAGCGGCTTCTGGCGGTTCCTATACACAGAAATTGTAACATCTTCTGCCAGGAGATTCCACTGTTGCAATCTGGAACCCAAAAGCTCTGCCTTGTTCTTCGGTAAATTCAGATCTCTTACAAGATCATTCAGTTCACCTTGGGTTATTAAGTGTGGTTTAGTGGATGTAGTTTGCTCAAAATCTGGGTAGTTTGAGGTTGATGGTTCAGGACCACCAATGTCCTCTTCTTCATCAGTGGAAGCAGCTAAAAATGATTCTGGCACTTTGGAAACTGGTAGGTCATCGCCATGTGGTACCGGACGTATGGCAGAGGGGATGTTTGGATATTCCAGAGTCCATTTTTTCTTCTTTGATATGCCTTTCCCAATTGGAGGGACCATGCAAAAGTAACAGTTGTTGAGATGATCAGTGGGCTCTCTCCAAATCATTGGGACTGCAAAAGGCATAGCTTGCCTTTTGCCAGTCAACCACAGTTTAAGATGTGCTGCACATGTATTGCAGCATATGTGTGGCGCCCAGCTCTTATCTTGATCTCCTATTCTGCAGCCAAAATACAAACTGTACGCCTTCTTAATCACTTTAGTTATATTTCGTTTTTGTGATAGAAATGTCACCTCACCACATATATAACAGAAATTATTAGCACTGTTCACACATGTCCTAGGCATTTCTAACTACGATACTTTTGATAAGGACAAATGCACTAACTAATGGCAAAATTTTATCAGAGATAAGATATTTATACACAAAGGTGATGTAATCATAGATAGGATTGTATTATCAACTTCTAGTTACATTTGTATTGGTCATTAGAAAAAATTATGCAATCGCCCACAACAGTTGCGTCATATATATAAATTGACCGTAATTAAATAAACTAGTAGCATATATCTTGAAAACTAGAGCCAATCAACATTTTTTAATGTCATTTTCGTTTTCAGCACACCAAAATTAGTTAGGATCAGCTATTTTCATTTCTGGTACATTTTGGTTGTTGACTAGTGTTACTTGTACTCTTTTTGACATATGTCCAGGATTTATTGTACTCTGTATTTTTCTTGAGACAATCCCAGGATAAGTAAATTGCTTGTACCTTTCTTGAAATTTTCTTAGTATGAGTAGATAGGCAATACATTTTACTAAAGCAATCGTTCTTTGAACGGTCTGCCTTTCTACAAATCTTCACTGTTCACTTATCTCTTTCTTTGCCCATATGGCTCGTCATATCATTTCCTTATTACTTCTTATTAGGCATGATTCCACTACTGAAGTTGGTCGCCGTGCTTAAAGCTGGAACCAAAATAATTCAAAAGCCTTTCCAGTTGTGGGTTTTGTAACGTATAGTATTTTACATTATAACGCTCTCTACCCCATGCAGAGCTATCGTATGCATGCCTTATGAGTCCAGTGGCGTATTCTCTATGTGTGCTGTACGTGCTGCGCACACCTATGCCCGAAGGAAAATAAAAATGTAATGTATTATTCTATAAAATATTTCTCTTATAATGTTCTGCTTTCGGACCGCACGCATCAGGATAACGGATTTTCCCGCATAGAATCTACGAGTATATCTAGTTTCAGTTTCCCAGACGCGTTTTATAGTGCAGTTTTTTTGGTTGGTAGCAATCGCCCGAAGTTTCTCGGGTAATTCCGTCACTATGCATGCTGCACCTTTAGTTTTTACGTTTGAAGACTGGTTTGTGTGGATCGGGGTCATGGCCGGATACGTCAATACAATACGAACATGCGTGCGGTGGTCTTGCAGCTCTCGAGTTGTAAAAATCGGCTGTGTCCGTCCAGTGTTTTTTGTGATTAATTTTTGTTAGTTGCCGGGAATGCAGATTATTACAGTGACAGTGAGTTTCAAGTTGTAAGTTAATTAGTATTTCGGAGATAATTGACATATACCCCTAAAAACTATCGTTGCGTAATTGAATATAGTTGGTTTTTAAATTAAGAGGGGAAGAAGTTAAATTGTAGGCGTACATATTCATTTTAAGTAGCAGCACGCCTAGCTCGCATTACCAGGATACGCCACTGCTTATGACATGCCTGAGGTTACAGTGGGCCTAATCATTCCGTCTCAACAGTACCTCCGAGACCTATACGGTGTCTGTTCATCATCTCCGCCTTTAATATTCTAGTTTACGAGAAATTTGTTGTCGTTCATTTCTAACTTTCCCAGATTATATTTTTAGGCTCTTGTTTGTTTAATTGTTCATTTAATCCACTCTGTTTCTATGATCATTTTTTTTAGATTTGTCAGCGTCATATTTTTTTCTTTATTAATGCACATTTTCCCTTGTCAGGTGCCTTTCGGGCAATTTTTTTCTGACTTCTATCAAAGCGGCTCATTTTCCCCATAACCTTAACGAGATGCAAGACGAAAACATAACAGATGCAAGGTCACAGCAGTAGGATCTGAAAATACACACTGAAAAGATAAAGATTACGAACATAAATGTAGCAAACAATAACAAGACTACACTAGAAGACATATCCCATACAAGATGAAGAATCATACAAATATCTTGGTAGCAATGTAAACAACTATCACCAACAAAGAACTGCTAACTCGGAGTCACCAAGAAAACATGCAGGTGGACGCTGGAATTGTGTTGACCACATCCTCAGAAGAGAGCCTGACACCATCACCAAAACTGCCATGCTATGGACCCCAGAAGGAAAGGGAAAGTGAGGCAAGCCAAGAGTTACCTGACGGAGAACTGCGGAGGCAGAGATGCAAATCCTGAACCAGAGCTGGGGGTACCACACGAAGGATGGATGTTGACCGAGCTAAGTGGAGAGGGTTTGATACTGCCCTACAAAACGCCATAAGGCGTGATGGTCACTGATTGCTTTGTCAGTCACCGGTCAAGGAGCAACGAAGAAAGTATGTTCAACTATCTGTGATGTTTCATGCTTCGGCCAATCTTTCAGATTCTAATTTTCTTTCGGCCTCTTTTTCTAATCTTCTTTCTTCGCGTTCAATATATTTGTCACATTCAGCAGTGACATAGGCAATCATAATTTGCCCGTCCATTCCTAACTCTTTAGCAGTCTGCACAGCAGCAGATCGAAATTTGGCCAGGTCCGCCATTTTCTAACAGGTAAATTTATATAATGTCTAACTAAACAATACAATCTCTAACTAAATATCCAATGACAACCACAGGCACTGAGAGCTCAACGTTATTTTTTTTCACCCAAGGATAACTTTTTAATTTTTATTATTCCCTGAAGTGAATTACCCCCAATATTTATAATAGGGAAAGATTCAAAATCCCGGAAAGGACCCCAATATATGTGGTAAAGTGGGATGTTATAAATATTTATAGGGGACTTAGTGTACTGACTGAGATCAGCTGTGAAGGTATCTGTATCTAATAAGTGTGGTGTATTACAGATGACCTTACTTGCTACCACATTTATCCCTCAGTCAGAATTATTCTGGAATATTGTGATGACTACGTTAAATGTCTAGGGTTATGAAAATGATGAAGTGTAAGTCACAACAAGAACAGACAGATAAACAATTTAATTTATTCCACAACACTCTACAACACTGTGACACTCACACACATATAACACCCTATAAGACTATCTTAAATGAGTCAAGTGTTTAAATTTAAAAATATATGTATTAATTCTTTCAATAATGGGTATCCTGATTCAACTACACAGTGAACCAGGAATCACAATCAAATGTAATTACAAGTATTATGTACACAGTTTATATATATGAACTTTGTATTGACATAGTTTATTATTATTATTCTATGTGTGTAATTTGTGCCGTAGTAATATGAGGTAATACTGGTTTTGTTCAAGCTTGGTTGTTGTTTTTCATCATGACTTCAAGTGTTTGATTATCGGGGAAATAGTATTGGGAAAAGTTCACAGTTCCTGTCATTTGAACCAATTAATTGTCCCTCTGTGGTTAACAAAATGTCAATTTTTGAGGGGGCCCATAATGTTGAGCTACTCTGGCCACAGAAGCTTATCTTTCGTGATGGCGGCAGGAAAAGATTCCTCTGCTCGATTGCTTCACTGTGTTCTGGAGACACCTCACTGGTCGCTATCTGGACCAAGGAGTATGCTGTCAGCCTCTGGAATCTGCAAAACTCAGACCAGGTGCTGCTTCAATAACTAGGACCACAGTCCCTGAAACAAGAAGGTTGTACCTCCTACTTCATAACTAATTCATAATCTATTTACACACTGAACACAATACATAACAAACACTGAGTTCAGAGCGATAGGCCAACTGCTAGCTTCATCTGAAACAATTTACACCAGTATTCTCCTCCTAAATGGTTACTACGCCTCTGCAATTCCAGCATTAGTTCCTTCTAGTCAATAAGATAGGTGTCAGTGTACTGTTTGGCAATTCCATGCAGTTTTACTTTTCTCCGACACCTTCTGTTCAGGTTGGAGCAATATTTAGGCTTTGGCTCATGTTGGCTACTGAACCACACACATATACAGACATAAATTATCAATTTACATTCAATTTTCATTAAAAAGATATCAAATATTTCAAGCTTACCACAATTCATAGAAATAATACACAGATACGTTGACTGGCGATGAATAATGGCACAAATTCCGATCTGCCTCTGTCCCAGACTTTTATTTAGCAAAATATGATCTGGCTCTCAACGCACTGTTTCTTAGTAAGTTTATTTTAAAGTGTGGCACTGACCTGACGCTCCTAATTGACTACATTGGCGGGTCTAACCAATCGGGCCATGTTTACACAGCTTTTCAAAAAAAGTACCCTTACTACCGTTTCCCCTAACAACAAAGAATTAGTATTTATAGTCCGACTAATCGTGTTTAGCCTTACATTTACTTCTATCCAATCAAATAGGATTTTACATGGTGGCCCATTTCCCGTAAAATAGTGGTTTCAAAACATGCCACTGTGCGATTATTTTTTGGTGTTGTCTGACACCCTTACTATTTTCTTTTGGCTATAATTTGTTAATTCCTAGACTATTTGCGTAACACTTAACATATTCTTTGTCAGCAAGTCCTAAGGAAACCAAATATATAAGTTTTAAGGGAGCTAAGTGGCAGCGTTCAAAATATGTATTTTCTTCTAGGATAGTCGTGCTGTTACCACCTCCTCACTTCCAAACTTTTAGGGTGTCTGTTGTACTGTCAGGCTTTCAAACGTAAACCAGTATAATGTCATGTTTCCTAATAAGCGTTTTTCAGGTTTTTAAACCTAACTCTCGTAGTTGTAGTGTTTTTTATCACGGTCTATTTGAAAAAAAGTTAGTGCCTCTGGCCTTTCGCGCGGGGAGGGTGGCATTAATTGTATATCGCGAGATGCGTGTTAGGGTTGCATGCGTTCCTGCTTTCAGCCCTCCCTCTCTCTATCCTAAGTTCATCTGTCTTTCCGTTTATGTTAATGTAGTGTAATTAATGTTAGTATTAATTTAGGTCATTAATCAGCTTGCGTATCTCAAGGTTTTCTTAGAAATGCAGTACACGTTTTATTGTGTTGTGGAAACGCGTGTATGCTGCTATAGGCTTTACTATCAACGTGGAAACGTTACAATTTGCAGACGAAGTAGAAAACAAGGGGGATTTCGAGTACAGTCATTGTGACAGTACTGTTCTTTACCATTCTTCTTTCCTTTTATTGAATGTATTTGTTAGGCTTTACATTTACCTTTTAATTTATATATGTGGATTTAGAATATTTCACGACAAACAGTGTAATGCTTATGTTTAACCTATTGTGGGGGAAGAGATCGGAGTGGCTAAGAGATATGGCGTGCGCCTCTAATATTAAAGGTACCGGGTTCGCTCCCAGTACAGAGAATATAATTGATGGAATTTTTTATCAGAAGCAGTGGTTCCTAATGATGTCATACCCCCACCCATTGATCTCCTGGGTAGTGAGATCGGAGGCATAGCCTTCTCGGATAAGAGCGAAAAATCAAGAGGTTCCGTATGCAAGTTGAGTACGTTAAAAACCCCTCGGCAGTTGGAATCGTAAAGAGTACGTCATACGACCACTGCCCTGGCAAACTTTAAAAATTAGGAAATCTACCCACCACAAAAATATTTACAAAATGTGTGATTATTGTATACACACATTAAGATCCCCACCGGTGCTACGGTGTTCGTTTACTGTGCCGAGATCCTCTTTGTGTGATCTAAGAGAGGAGATCGGAGAACTGCTGGAGTTGTCCGAGTGAAATGAAGATGGGCCTTAAAACCAAACCAAACCAAGCCTATGATGTTTTATCCTTATATTCAACTTGCAATGATGTTTTATCCTTATATTAAACTTTCAATGATGTTTTATCCTTATATTAAACTTTCAATGATGTTTTATCCTTATATTCAACTTTCAATGGTGTTTTATCCTTATATTCAACTTTCAGGGATGTTTTATCCTTCATTCACTGTAGTCTTTATATTCAATTCGCTGTCATATTTTATCCTTAAATTCAACTTTCAATGATGTTTTATCCTTAAATTCAACTTTCAATGATGTTTTATCCTTATATTCAACTTTTTCAGGGATGTTTTATCCTTCATTCACTGTAGTCTTTATATTCAATTCGCTGTCATATTTTATCCTTAAATTCAACTTTCAATGATGTTTTATCCTTATATTCAACTTTCAGGGATGTTTTATCCTTCATTCACTGTAGTCTTTATATTCAATTCGCTGTCATATTTTATCCTTAAATTCAACTTTCAATGATGTTTTATCCTTATATTCTACTTTCAATGATGTTTTATCCTTATATTCAACTTTTTCAGGGATGTTTTATCGTTCATTCACTGTAGTCTTTATATTCAATTTGCTGTCATGTTTTATCCTTAGCTGACTGTAGTTCCTATATTTAATTATCTGTGATTTTTTTTTATCCTTCGCTTAATGTAGTTCTTATATTCTTATTCTTCTTCTTCTTCGTTCTCTTTCATACGTCAACTTGAATAAGTTCAAAGAAAGCAATGGTCAGCCTGAGGCTGTTGGTATCTCCGTAGGATTTTTCCAGGCGTGGTACTAGTGATGGCCGTATGTGCTTCCTCCGTTCCTCACATGTTGGGCACCTCTGAAGTAGATGTTTAGTAGTTATTTTATCGGTGCCACAGTTACACTCGTCAGTAGTTCTTATACTCAGTTATTTGTGATGTTTCAACCTTCGTTCACTGTAGATCTTATATCAACTAGAAGTGTTGTCCCAGTCTTCATCTACTGCCATCCGTATGTTCAACTAGCAGTGATGTTTCATCCTTCATTTACTGTACTGATAGATCAGCAACAAATGCAATATAAGATGGAGGTGGAGAAGTCTTTCTGTGCTTAAGCACTGGTACACCATAAAAAGCTGTCAGTGGCAACAGGGGAAATTCTCAAGTAACTTGAAAATTGCAGCAGAGGTTCTAATGACAGAGGAAAGCACAAATAGACAAGTTGCTTTCTTCATAGACGTTATTGCAACGTTGAAGAGCCAAAATAATCCAGACCCGGATGACCTAAGTGCAATACTCCATTAACTATGTCTTCAAAAGAGTTGTGAAACAATGGATCCTATCTCATTGCAACATCCTCGGCAACGAGACTGACAGATTGGCAAAGGAAGGTGGTAAGCTACCTCAGCCTGATACAAGCTTGACTTTCGAGGAGGCAAAGAGTTTTATCACAGTCAAATACACGAACAAATGGGATGTAGAGCATCTAGCTAGACCAGGGGTCGGCAAACTACGGCACGCGTGCCAAACGTGGCACGTGGAACGATTTTCAATGGCACGCTAAGTGAATTAAAATACTGTACAGTACACGATCTCATTTTTAAAAAATTGAATTTTTAATTAAATAGAAGCACATAATTCTTTTAAAGCTATACCCGTTTTCACAACCCTTCAAAACGAAAGTTTTTAGACATTGAAGGTAAGAATGTGCCACCTGATGCAAACTAAAGGCCTGATCATACTATACTGCACGTAAGTCTTTGTTTTTACGGACCGTTTCCGAGAACAAACATTCTTCAACGAATTTCAAGGGGAGTGGTTATACTTTGCGGTATCCGCTAGTCTGGCGTCTACCTGCTACCGTAGTTTGCAGGATGAGATTCTTGAAAAGAATCCCAAGCGAATTTGACGGGCAAGCGGAGACGTAATATCATAATTACGCGATAGTGTCTGGCTAGCGCCTGGACGAGCGTATTAATTCGTTTTCGCTCGCAGTTTTTGACTCCCAGTGTGAGTTTGGAGCAACAATGACTGACCTCGACGAAGTTATATTTCCGTCCTATCCTTCCCCTCTCTCCCGACCACCACCACCTCTACAGTTCTCTCGGCTGTCGCATACTCATGCCCGTACAGTCCGTTGACCGCAGCACAAAAGTTGGTGTTGTTATTAAGTAATGCGGTGCCGTTAAAATGACTCAAAAAAGAAAAAAAAACTTGATATACGCTCGTTTCAAGACTTTTGGACAAACGAATATGGATTCATACAACAAAAGGATCGTGCTGTTTGTGCTTTATGTTATGAAAGTGTCGTGTGCCGTACGTCAAGTGTACAAAGACACTATCAAACCAAACATCAGTCCATGTTTAAAAACTTTGAGGAGAAAAGTGAAGCCATAAAAATGGCTGTTTCTGGCTACAAAAAACAAAGTAGTATTTTTAGTCAAGTAATTGGAACCAAAAATAAAGCTACCGAATGTAGTTACAAAATTGCACAGTGTGTGGCTTCGAAGGGCAAACCTTTCACAGATGGAGAATACAGCAAGGAAACTTTTTTGAGCAGTGCTGAAATTTTGTTTAGTGATTTACCAAATAAAGAAACAATACTGTCTCGGATTCGAGAAATACCGGCTTCTGCGAGATCAATCGAGAGGCACATAACTGATATGGCTGAAAATGTAACGGTAAAACAAACAACAGGGTTACAACAAGCTGTTGTATTTAGTGTCGCTCTTGACGAAAGTGTCGATGTGAATGACGTGGCGCGCCTAGCGCGATATTGTGACAACGACCGTATTTATGAAGAACTGTGCTGCTTGATACCTTTTGATGGTACAGCCAAGGGAGAGGACATTATAACTGCATTTGTAAGCTATTTCGAAAATCAGAACATTAACATGAATAAAATATTCTGTGTTAATACTGATGCCGCCCCTGCATTTGTCGGAAAGAACAAAGGATTTGTTAAACTTCTTGAGGATCGTATTGGACGTCAAGTATTGAGATTCCATTGCATTATACACCAGGAGAATTCGTGTGCGAAGATTTCGTCACTATCCTTGAACTCTGTAACGGAAACTGTTGTCAAGATAGTTAACTTCATAGTTTCTCGCTCTTCATTGACCCACAGGCAATTCAAATCTCTTCTACAAGAAATGGAGAGCGCATATGCGGACCTCCCGCTGTACAGCAATGTTCGTTGGCTTAGTCGAGGTAATGTTTTGAACAGATTTGTATCATGTCTAGAAGCAATCAAGGTGTTTCTTGATGAAAAAGAACATTTCCCGGAATTGAATGACGAGGACTGGCTGTGCAAGCTGATGTTTCTGGCTGACATAACTACAAATCTGAATGAATTAAACTTGCGTTTACAAGGGCAGGGTCAAACAGTACTTGATCTTTTTGAGCACTGGAAAGGATTTGCGTCAAAATTAGACACATTTTGCAGAGATATTACCACTAACACATACAAGTACTTTCCAAACGTAAAGGCTCATTCAAATCGATTTACTGTCAACAGAGATGAGCTTCAGAAATACGTTGAAGCGCTCAAATGAGAGTTTGCTAAACGAGGTCAAGACTTCAAAATTCCCGGGCCCATGTTTTCTTACCTCATCAAGCCCGACTTAATTGATCATACTAACATCCCATTTGACCTATCTCTTTTCGAGTGGATGGATGTTGACAATTTTGAAATGCAACACATCGAATTCAAGGCATCAGAGTTATGGACGATAAAATTTGTAGAATTGCGAAAAACTCTTGAAGGAAGTTGCTTGGAAAAGTCAGCTGCCATTCTCAACTGCTGGTCATCCCTGCCTGAAGCGTTCACCTATTTGAAGAAAGTTGCATTTGCTCTACTTTCGGCTTTTGGGTCAACTTATACATGTGAACAAATGTTCTCACACATAAAAGCTGTTTTAAGTCCACAGAGAAGTCGCCTAACACCTGTGCATTCAGAAGCCTGTGTGAAGCTGAAATTGACAAAATAAACACCTGATATTGAACAATTAACCAAGGAGAAGGAAGGACATGGGTCCCATTAATTGATTAATGACTCAGATCAATAATAATCAATGATTACTCATATTAAAATTTTAATAACGTGTTTTATGTTTGGTTTATTTAATTGTTTTGTTCTTCAAACTATTGGACTTTCTGTCTTAACAAAATATACACATGGCAATTTTATTATAAAATTTCAAACTAATGTGTTCAGAACTTAAATTTTGCAAAACATAATATTTGTATTGATATTTGTTCCTATTTATATTAAAATATTGAATAATCTACAAAGAATAGAATAGTTATTTAATGTAGCGGAAACATGTTAATACAAGATCATTTTAAAATTGTTTCAATAATTGTTGTATATAAAAATATGGTGGACTTAGGTTGGCACGCTGAGTGACTTTTCAACATTACTTCGGCACGACACTACTAAAAGTTTGCCGACCCCTGAGCTAGACCATCAAAAAATGATGCAAATTACCAGCTCCGCAGAATATAACAAGTGGTAATTGTGAAAGATTATGCAAATAGATTTTATATTATCTATTTCTTTATGTACACTTCTCTTTTGCCATACTTTCAACTTCATACTTTTGCTAACTTAAAACATCCCATATTCTGAGATCTGTCTCTCTTTCTCATTAGCACGCATATTGTATTGCGGTTCGCTATTTCTTTGATGTTGTTCACGAGCAGACAATTAGCTACGTTGATCTGTAATTATTCTTAACACCAGCGATTTAAACTCGTTGGATAAGATCAGATAGCGATCAGAGCAGACCAAGGTGAGATCAATTTCTATTACCTCCCTTGAAACCCGCTCACTACAGCAGGTAATTAAACACGGCGTATTGCCAGATCAAAGACGGGCTCGCTATATTTCGCTCGATGACCACATCTGCAGATGGCAAATAGTGTGATTTTTCGATAGAAGAAATCTCGCACGGTCTGGTCAATCATTGTTACGCAGAATCTAATATAGACTGTTCGCTCGGTGCTCGGGTCTGCAGCGGTAACAAAATGTAGATTTCTTTCATGTCTAGAAGTTGAGCAGAGAAATTCTCCGTACGTGTTAGATCTGGCAGAGTCTGTTTCGATCAATAGTGTAATAGTCTCTTTGATTTCAGAGAGATATATATATATATACCGGAGCATTCTAACTCTAGTTATCCAGTACTCACAGATTTCTCTAGATAGCTAGCTTCGATTCTAGAAAAACTTGTATTAAGTGAATTTCTTAGTTTTCGTTGGAGAAAAGTCTTAGTAGTTCAGTGTTGAGGTAAATACTATACTAGTAATTTGAGTGATTTAACTAATTAAATCGTCAATTATATTTTTCTAGTTATTTTCTGTGCAGAGTGATTTACTAGTTAGGTCGTTATATTATTTCTCTAAAGTTTTATTGTGTTACAGTGGAGATCAGAACTAATAAATATTTCTAGCTTAAATCTTCCAGCTATAACATAAATTTTATTAACTGCTAGTAACCAGTCAGAGAATATTCTAACCAACTAAGTAAATACACGGATTCATCATGAGTATTGACGAAATATGTATTTATTTCTAATTAATGATGACTGATTTTTTTTAATGACTAGAATTTATTTCACGGAAGTTTTAAACGTTAATTACAAGCTCTAAGCTTATAGTTTCTAATTTAAAGTTAAATAACCGAAGTGAATATATTATATGTTACGCGGGGTAAGGATAGGATTGTGAATAATACTATATTATGTTAAGTATTTTCATTTTTCTCCCTACACAGTATTTGGGTCATACCCTAAAACTTACCAGCGGCTTCAATGTATATCTGAGAATAACCAAAGAAAGAACATTTTGCACTTAAATACGTGGGTCTTCAAAGTAAACCTGTCTGGCATTTGTGTTTGCATCCAGAAAGAGACAGAGTACCAACCTAAAGGACATTAAGACTAAATGCGGTAACTGGGCCTATCGAGCCAGATTATATTTCCTTTCCAAAATCTCATTTACATGCAGCCCATGTGGCAGAGAAATTATAAACATTAACATTTCCGACGTTTAACCAATTGTGCTGTGACAAGAATTTTATACTGAGAGAAGTTTCCGACCTGACATTTCCTAAGTACTGGAAACCTCAAGATTCTGACACTGTGAGCACTGTGACATATATTACCTGAAATGATTTGAAGTGACATAAACAGTAGTCCAGAAAAAATATAGTCGTAAAGAGAACGCTCCCCGGAAAAATTGGATTTAACCTGTTTCTGTAGAGCTGGGGTTCTCTTTGCCAAAAAAAAACCACTGGATGTGCTGGATGAGTGTGTCCTAAAGTTTGCGCCAGAAGGTGAAAATCGAGTTATAGGTAAGAACGAATGTCAGTGGCCACTGTTGTATGGATAGAAAGAAAGCAGGAATGAGTGGTTCTTTGATCGTATAAATTCAGATACCCACTTTGTAATAGTTTGATGATGCAAAGTTTTGCTAATATTGTTTCCTTTTCAGAATAGATTAACGTATAACTTTGTTCTTTACTATAGAGGGAAATTCTAGACCATAGCGTAAACACCTTTTGACTCTTTCGGGGGTTAATAACTTCTCTTCTAACGGGATCTTGTCTCAACAGAGAGAGGGAGGATTGCACATATGAGTCTAACTCTTTAATTAATTCATTAACCTATGTTTATTTGTATTTGATTTGATAGTCATACTATTGCTGTGGTAAAGTTTCTTTATGATAAATAAAATTTACAGAAACGTTATTTACGTGTGTCGGTCAGCTTGTCCCAAAAAATCCCCAATCCATTGATGTAGTTTTTTCACGTCTGTGCGTCTAACTGTCGTCACTTATGTGTGTGTGTGTATATGTGAGTGGTAATATATATTAATATATATATATTCTAGTAGACTGTCAGACAAACTAAGTTCTGTTGTAGCGATAGGCTGAAGGACAGAAGTTTTCTCGATTTCAGGGACAGACTCTTAATTAGTTTCCACCATCTCACTCGTGAAAATCTATTTTCTTTACATTACCTCTCACTGAGCTCTCACCTGTTCTAATCTATTCAGAAGGGACCAAGCTATGTCTTAATTCCCCTATCAAAAATCTACGACAGTAATCTTCAGACTCCGCACGGGCCACAACAGATTGGGATACCATCTATTCAACAAGCTAAAGATAGAGACTACCGATGAGTGTAACTGTGGTACAGATAAAACGACTGCTGAACATCTGCTTCAAAGATGCTCAATATATGCGGAACAGAGAAAGCACATATAGCCGTCATCAGTACCATTCCTGGAAAAACTTTATGGAGATACAAATAGTCTCAAGCTGACTACTGCTTTCTTTGAAAATATTCAAGTAGACGTCTGAGAGTATACGAAAAAGAAGATGTTCAACTACCTGAGGTGATTCATCCTTCGTTTACTGTAATCCTTACAACCAACTAGCTGTGATGTTTCACTCTTCCTTTACAATAATCCTTATAATCAACTATCTGTTATGTTTCATCTATACTTAACTGTTGTTCTTATTTTTACCCATTCTCTCAATCGTCATGTCTCCACTTCTGAGGCTTTATCAGACGTACGGGGATATTTTAGATATGTCCAGAAGGTTTCTACTAAAAGAGATGCTGAAGGGATATTCCGGATAAAAGAACGGAGAGACTGAAAGAGAACGATAGAGATTGTGAGATATAAGAAGAAATACGAATTTCTATTATGTTCAAGTTTCGCCACCGGCAAGTGACATTTCCTTTCTGAATTAATATCTGGAGAGAATGCTGGTGTGACATGCAAGAGAGTCTTTTTGCCATTCTTGCCTGGCTTTCGCCACTGGCTATGAAGGACAAAAATACAAGATGCGAGGATTGTTGAAAACAATAGAAGAAGTTATTTAGCACGCGAAACAACAATGAACTGGTTAACCACAAATGTGTGGCAGCGGAATATCTCACTAGGTTTTACTAGAATCATCATCACTATCATCACCGTCGTCATCATTATCATCACCATCATCATCATTCTTCAGCTACGAAAGGATCATACGCCTTCAACAAACTTATGCTAAGTCTTACTGTTCCGTGCCATCAGTTGCAGATCTTTCCACGTTTCCCTCACGCTTTTTATGTCTGACTCGTTCTCTTTTTTTCATGTGTTCTTTGGTCTCCCTCTAACTATCTTACCCTGGGGTTTCCAGTAACAGGACTGCCTTGTCATGCTGTTAACAAGTTTCCTATATGTATGTTCTATCCATCGACGGTGTTTTCTTCTCGTATCTTGTTCCACTGGTACTTGCGTTATGTTGTTGACATTTCTTGTGACTTGAAATTTCTACCTGAAGAAGTAACTGGCCTCCTGCCCAACCCTCCTTAATCGCTTTTTACGTCATGCACGGTAGGTTACAGTTAATGATAACAGCGATTTCCATTTATAGCTCGAATCAGTGGCGTACTAAGGGGGGTGCGAGGGGGCGGTCCGCCCCGGGTGACAGCCAGGAAGGGGGGGGGGGGGGGGCCGTCGGACACTATTGTCATAATACTTAATGTTAAAATGTGCTTACAAGTCTATTTCTTTATGAGGAGGAGGGTGCCAAAGGTAGTATCCGCCCCGGGTGCCAAATACTCTAGAGACGCCTCTGGCTCGAATCATTTTTAAAATACTTTTCATGTATTTACATTAGCAGACGAACGAATGAACTTTATCTTCTGAGAGTTGAGAACTAGGCTCGCAAGCCTGTCTAACATTCTGCCCTTTCTCTCTCTCTCTCTCTCTCTCTCTCTCTCTCTCTCTCTCTCTCTCTCTCTCTCTCTCTCTCTCTCTCTCTCTCTCTCTCTCACTTCTGTCAGACTGTGTTCAATTATTCTCACAAGTAATTTAATTATTAATTTAAAGAGATGCAACATTATAAAGGTAATACAACAGCATACATTTACAGTATCAAATAATAATAAAGAAATAAAGTATGCTTTAAAAAAAAGTCAACAAGAAACAAAACAAAAATCAAATCCTCATTGAGACATATCTGAATGGGGAAATAAGGTCAAGGTAGTCCCATAACAGATACTGCCATAGGGTAGTGGCGTGTTAGAGACTTCACTATAATAGGGCTAGCAGTGGGGTGACCAGTTCCCTTCCTCGCTGCCTTTTCCTTCCCTAACTCAAAGGAGGGTACCCATTTACAGCTAGGTAGATTGGAGCATGTCAGTACCGTGATTCGAGCCCAGCACCTTTGCCGCGAGAGCCCAGCGCGCTAACCACTCTGCCAATCGGACGCTCATATCAGATTAGGGTGGCAGATAATAAGAAACTCAAGAAATGTTCGAACAGTCTGCGACTGAATAAGTGAGCAGGGACTGAGCGTGTTTTTCAAGGTATGTGGAAGATTGTTCCAAAGATGAGCAACTTTGCGTACCGTAGCAGAAATTGCCGTAAGGAAGTGTTAGAGGGAGCACATGTCAAACCACTCGTCCCGGGCGCCGGATGCGCTAAGCCCCGCTCTGCAGCCAACGTTGCTAAATCATTAACATTACTGATGGAGGGGCATCTTCTGAACCTGGCGGCTGAGTTGAATTACTTGCTTTGGAGGACTTGTTCATTTTTAAACACTTTTATTTATATGATATGAGCGCTGTTTGGATGCTTCAAAAATGTGAACCCTTGTTTCACAAGGTTTCAGACGACATGGGGAGCTGAAACTGTGCACACCATCCTCTATTGTTTTAAACTATGAAAATTTAAATTTGAAAGAACCTCAATTGACCTGTCCCTGACCCGCCATTGTGGTGAAGTGGGATGTTATAAATATTTATAGGGGACTTAGTGTACTGACTGAGATCAGCTGTGAAGGTATCTATATCTAATAAGGGTAGTGTATTATAGATAACCTTACTTGCTGCCACATATATATATATATCTCAGTCAGAATTATTCTGGAATAGTGTGATGACTACGTTGTATGTCTAGGGTATGTGTCTGATGAAGTGTAAGTCATAACAACAACAGACGGATAAACAATTTAATTTATTCCACCACACTTGACAACACTGTGACACTCACATACATATAACACTCTAAAGGATAACTTAAAGGAGTCACTGATAACTTTTCAAATAACAATATGTATTCATTGCTGTTATGAATGAATATGTGTCCTGATTCAATTACAAAGGGAACCAGGAATCACAATCAATTTTACTTACAAATTATATGTACAGAATTTATCAATATGAATATTGTAATGACATATATTATTAAAAGTATCCTATGTGTGTCAGTTGTGTAGTAGTAATATGAGGTAATACTGGTTTTGTTTTGTTCAAGCTCTGTTGGTATTTGTCATCATGACTTCAATAGTTTGTCTTTAGGGGAACTATTATTGGAGCTGTTCTCAGTTCCTGATATTAACACAATTTAATTCCCCTCTTAATGTTATTTTTACAAGGTCATTTTAAGCTGGGGGTACATAATTTTGAGCTCAGCTGGCCACATCAGCTTATCTGGCGTGATGGCGGCAGGAACAGACTCCTCTGCTCGACTCTCCCCTCGGCTCTGGAGACACCTCACTGATAGCTAAATGGACCAAGGAGTATGCTGTCCGACTCTGGATTCAGCAAAGCTCTGACCAGGTGCTGCTCAATACCATCAAGACCACGGTCCCTGAAAACAAGAAGGATGTACCTTCTACTTCATAACTAATTTATACTCTCTTTTTACACTGAGCACAATACATCACAAACATTGAGTTCAGAGCGTTAGGCCAACTGTCAGCTTCATCTGAAATACTTTATACCAGCATTAACCTCCTTAATGGTTACTACGCCTCTGCACTTCCAGCATTATTTCTGTCTAATCAATAATCTAGGTGTCAGTGTACTGTTTGGCCATTCCATGCAGTTTTACTTTCCTCCGACACCTTCTGTTCAGGCTGGAGCATCATAGGCTTTATATCATGTTTGCTACTGAACTACACATATATACAGGCATAAATTAACAATTCACATTCAATTTTCATTAAAAGATACTGAATGTTTCAAGCTTACCACAATTCATGGAAACAAACACAGATACGTTGATTAGCAATGAATTCTGGCACAAAATACTGGCACAAATTCCCATCTGCTTATGTTCCAGGCTTTTATTTAACACAAATATGAGCTGGCTTCAACGCACTGTTGCTTTATCAAGCTTATTTGCACTAGTGGTCTCGAACTAACGCTCCTAAGTGAGTATATCAGCGAGTCTAGCCAATGGAGCCACGTTTCGACAAGTATTTGAAAAAATTTTAACTTCCTACGTCTCCCCTAACAACCAAGGATAGCCTTTATAGCCCGACTAATCGTGTTTAGCCTTACATATCATTCCAGCCAATCAGTTCAAATGTAACTTGTGGCCCATTTCCCGTACAATGGTGGTGAAAAAAAATCTACCACTGAGCGATTCTGATTTTGGGTGTTGTCTGACAGCACCATCATTTTATTTTGGCTATAACTTGTTAATTCCTAGACTATTTGCATAACGTTGTACATATTCTTGGTCAGCAAACCCTAAGGAACCCAAATATATATATTTAATAGAACTAATATGCTGCGTTCAAAATATGCAATTCCTTCTACCTCCTGTTTCGAAGATGTGCTGTCTGGGTACTGTAATGTTTTCAAACGTAAACCCATCTATTGTTATCTTTCCTAATAAGCGTTTTTTGTGATTTTAAAACCTAACTCTGGGAAGGGTAGTGAATTTATCACTGTCCGTCTGAAAAAAAAGTTAGTGCATGTAGTCTTACACGCGTGATGGCAGCATTTGTGTATCGCGCGACGCGTGTTTAGTGTTCGGCTTTCTGCCTCTCCCTTCTCGCTATCCTTTAGTCCATCTGTCTTTTGTTTTTGGTAACATAGTGTAGAAAAAAAGACATGAATGGAATTTAAAATTTAGGTCAACTTGCATATTTCAAGGTTTTTCTTAGAAAGGCAGCACATTTTATTGTGTGTTTGGGAAACGCGTGTATGTTGCAGAAGGCCTTTAATATCAACGTGAAAGCGTTACAATTTGCCGACGAAGTAGAAAAGAAGGGGGATTTCGAGTACTGTCATTGTGACAGCACTGTTCTTTACCATTCTTCTTCCTTTATTTATTATATGTATTTATTAGGCTTTATATTTACTTGATAATTTATATATGTGGATTAGAATATTCCACGACAGCCATACAAAAATTAAATCCGAGAACAAAAATAATGTTTGCAAGATTACGGCTGAGGATAGATCACAGAACTTGGTGACATTGTAAACAAAATTTTGAACAGGATCACAGAAAGTGGTGACGTATAGAAAATTGTGAAAAGGATCACAGAACTTGGTGACGTACACAAAATTGTGAATTGGATCACAGAACTTGGTGACCGAAACAAAATTGTGATAAAAATCACAGAACTTGGTGACGTACATAAAAGTGTCAGCAGGGTCACAGAACATGGTAACGTACACAAAATTGTGAACAGGATCACAAAACTTGGTGACGTACACAAAATTGAGAACAGGATCACAAAAGTTGGTGACGTACACAAAAATGTGAATAGGATCACAGAACTTGGTGACGTACACAAAATTGTGAATAGGATCACAGAACTTGGTGACGTACACAAAATTGTGAATAGGATCACAGAACGTGGTGACCGACACAAAATTGTGATAAAAATCACAGAACTTGGTGACGTACATAAAAGTGTGAGCAGGGTCACAGAACTTGGTAACGTACACAAAATTGTGAACAGGATCACAAAACTTGGTGACGTACACAAAATTCAGAACAGGATCACAAAAGTTGGTGACGTACACAAAATTGAGAACAGGATCACAAAAGTTGGTGACGTACATAAAATTGTGAGCAGGATCACAGAACTTGGTGACGTACACAAAATTGAGAACAGGATCACAAAAGTTGGTGACGTACACAAAATTGAGAACAGGATCACAAAAGTTGGTGACGTACATAAAATTGTGAGCAGGATCACAGAACTTGATGGCGTTTTACACAATAATCACGTACATTGTTATAACTCTGTTGCAGTTCGTAGCGTCGGGAGCAACAATTCAATTAAAGATTTATTAGTGGCTTTGGCAACAGTAAAAACAGTGGGTCCCTAAAGCTAGCGTTTTCCTTTACTTGCTCTAGCTGGCATTTTTGTGGCTAAAGAATGTGGTGAAGTGGGATGTTATAAATATTTATAGGGGACTTAGTGTACTGACTGAGATCAGCTGTGAAGGTATCTATATCTAATAAGTGTAGTGTATTATAGATAACCTTACTTGCTGCCACATATATATATATATATATCTCAGTCAGAATTATTCTGGAATAGTGTGATGACTACGTTGTATGTCTAGGGTATGTGTATGATGAAGTGTAAGTCATAACAACAACAGACGGATAAACAATTTAATTTATTCCACCACACTTGACAACACTGTGACACTCACATACATAAAACACTCTACAAGGATATCTTAAAGGAGTCACTGATAACTTTTCAAATAACAATATGTATTCATTGCTGGCATGAATGAATATGTGTCCTGATTCAACTACAAAGGGAACCAGGAATCACAATCAATTTAAATTACAAGTTATATGTACAGAATTTATCAATATGAATATAGTAGTGACATATATTATTAAAAGTATCCTATGTGTGTCAGTTGTGTAGTAGTAATATGAGGTAATACTGGTTTTGTTTTGTTCAAGCTCTGTTGGTATTTGTCATCATGACTTCAATAGTTTGTCTTTAGGGGAACTATTATTGGAGATGTTCTCAGTTCCTGATATTAACACAATTTAATTCCCCTCTTAATGTTATTTTTACAAGGTCATTTTAAGCTGGGGGTACATAATTTTGAGCTCAGCTGGCCACATCAGCTTATCTGGCGTGATGGCGGCAGGAACAGACTCCTCTGCTCGACTCTCCCCTCGGCTCTGGAGACACCTCACTGATAGCTAAATGGACCAAGGAGTATGCTGTCCGACTCTGGATTCAGCAAAGCTCTGACCAGGTGCTGCTCAATACCATCAAGACCACGGTCCCTGAAAACAAGAAGGATGTACCTTCTACTTCATAACTAATTTATACTCTCTTTTTACACTGAGCACAATACATCACAAACATTGAGTTCAGAGCGTTAGGCCAACTGTCAGCTTCATCTGAAATACTTTATACCAGCATTAACCTCCTTAATGGTTACTACGCCTCTGCACTTCCAGCATTATTTCTGTCTAATCAATAATCTAGGTGTCAGTGTACTGTTTGGCCATTCCATGCAGTTTTACTTTCCTCCGACACCTTCTGTTCAGGCTGGAGCATTATAGGCTTTATATCATGTTTGCTACTGAACTACACATATATACAGGCATAAATTAACAATTCACATTCAATTTTCATTAAAAGATACTGAATGTTTCAAGCTTACCACAATTCATGGAAACAAACACAGATACGTTGATTAGCAATGAATTCTGGCACAAAATACTGGCACAAATTCCCATCTGCTTATGTTCCAGGCTTTTATTTAACACAAATATGAGCTGGCTTCAACGCACTGTTGCTTTATCAAGCTTATTTGCACTAGTGGTCTCGAACTAACGCTCCTAAGTGAGTATATCAGCGAGTCTAGCCAATGGAGCCACGTTTCGACAAGTATTTGAAAAAATTTTAACTTCCTACGTCTCCCCTAACAACCAAAGATAGTATTTATAGTCCGACTAATCGTGTGTAGCCTTACATATCATTCCAGCCAATCAGTTCAAATGTAACTTGTGGCCCATTTCCCGTACAATGGTGGATTTAAAAAAATCTACCACTGAGCGATTCTGATTTTGGGTGTTGTCTGACAGCACCATCATTTTATTTTGGCTATAACTTGTTAATTCCTAGACTATTTGCATAACGTTGTACATATTCTTTGTCAGCAAACCCTAAGGAACCCAAAATATATATATTTAATAGAACTAATATGCTGCGTTCAAAATATGCAATTCCTTCTACCTCCTGTTTCGAAGATGTGCTGTCTGGGTACTGTAATGTTTTCAAACGTAAACCCATCTATTGTTATCTTTCCTAATAAGCGTTTTTTGTGATTTTAAAACCTAACTCTGGGAAGGGTAGTGAATTTATCACTGTCCGTCCGAAAAAAAGTTAGTGCATGTAGTCTTACACGCGTGATGGCAGCATTTGTGTATCGCGCGACGCGTGTTTAGTGTTCGGCTTTCTGCCTCTCCCTTCTCGCTATCCTTTAGTCCATCTGTCTTTTGTTTTTGGTAACATAGTGTAGAAAAAGACATGAATGGAATTTAAAATTTAGGTCAACTTGCATATTTCAAGGTTTTTCTTAGAAAGGCAGCACATTTTATTGTGTGTTTGGGAAACGCGTGTATGTTGCAGAAGGCCTTTAATATCAACGTGAAAGCGTTACAATTTGCCGACGAAGTAGAAAAGAAGGGGGATTTCGAGTACTGTCATTGTGACAGCACTGTTCTTTACCATTCTTCTTCCTTTATTTATTATATGTATTTATTAGGCTTTATATTTACTTGATAATTTATATATGTGGATTAGAATATTCCACGACATCTCCCCTCTTAAAACAGACATTATATGTCAGTCCTTTATTCTATATACACATAGAGAAATTTATTATTAGTTCTGGGGTTTACGGTGATTCTCATCACACGGATGGCGGCTTAAAAAATCCGCTCCCAAATTTGTTTTTCCAGATATATACTCAATGCTAAAATTATATGGAGCCAAAAGTAAAGACCATCGGAGTAACCTGGAGTTCTCATGCTTAGCCTGTGCTAGAAACGATAAAGGTTTGTGGTCTGTTTGCAACTTAAAGGCCTTCCCATACAGATAAATATTGAATTTCTTTATTGCCCATATTACTGCAAGACATTCTTTTTCGCTAGTTGAGTAATTGATTTCGGCTTTATTCAATTTTCTGCTAGCATATGCCACTGGGCTTAATTCCCCATCCAATGCATCGGATTTCTGTAGTAGAGTTGCACCTAACCCAATATTACTTGCATCCGTCCTTACTATGAATTCTTGACTTAAGTCAGGTAATTTCAAAATAGGTTTACTTGTGAGCTTTTCCTTCAATTCTTGGTAAGCCATTTCACATTGTGGGGTCCATGTAATGCGATCTGGATGTCCTTTACGTGTCAAATCAGTTAACGGTGCACATATGGAATTAAAGTTCCTGATATACTTCTGGTAGAAACCACATAATGAGACAAAGGATCTCACGTCCTTCTTGGTTTGTGGTCTCGGGGCTTTCTGTAGTTTCTCTAAATTCTTTGGGTCAGGGGTCATGTTTCCCTGATAAACTGTGTGTCCCAAAAATTCCAATTCTTTACATCCAACGCAACATTTGGTGGGTCGGGCTGTTAAATTTGCCTCCCTAAGTCGATTAAACAGCATGTTCAGAGAGTCAATGTGTTCCTCAAATGTTTCTGTGGCTATCAGGATATCATCCATGAAATTTGTTATACATGGATTATTCAGAGGGTCCAATAATTTTCTCATCATTCTAGAGAAGACACTAGGCGCATTCTTCAATCCAAATGGCAATCTATTAAACTCATAGTGTCCTTCTGAGGTACTAAAAGCTAGGTATGGTCTAACCTCAGGCTTTACTGGAATCTGATAGTATCCTTTACTCAAATCCACTTTTGAGAAATATTTAGCTTTATTTAGTCTGGCAAACAGCTGAGTTGTATCCGGCAATGGATCCACCTGTCCTTCTGTAATAGCATTCAGTCTCCTGTAATCTATACAGAGTCTATGTTCTCCAGAGGGCTTCCTTAAGAGTACCACACCGGAACTATATGAGGATTCACTGTGCGAAATAATTCCTTCCTTCAACAGATAGTCTATCTCTTCCTTCAAAGCTTTCTCCTTAGCAAACGGAATCGAATATGGTTTCATACAGACAGGTGTGGGGTCTATCAGTTTCATATCATATTCCAATAGGTTTGTATGCCCTGGTCGGTCTGTTAACACCTCTGCATGATTATTTAGAACCTGTTGCACTCTCTCTTTCTGAGTTTTCGTTAAATGTGTACTGATTTTTACCTGTGCTGCTGTCTCACAGGGGTGTAATGGATACTCAAATGATGAAAGTGGTTCCTTTTTCATCTCCATGGCGATGGACAAGGTCAACAAGTGTGTCTCTTCCTGATGTTCTCTTTCCAAATATTTCTTCAGGAGATTCACATGATAGATTTTTTTCTTTCCCCTTCTTATCTATCTTATAATTTGTTCTAGATACCTTCTCTAAAACTGTATATGGACCCTGCCATCCAATTTGTAACTTATTCTGACTCCCGGGCAAAAGAAGCAGTACCTTCTCTCCCACAGCCAAATCTCTGTCTTTCGCCTTCCTGTTATAATAGGCAGCATGTTTCTTCCTGGCTTGTTTTAAATTTTCATTGGCAAGTTTCCAGCCAGTTTTCAAACGAGTGGTCAGCTCATTCACATATTGGTATGAAGATGTAATGTTTTCCTCTGCCTTTTCATCAGTCCACGTTCTTAACAAAGCTACATATGGACCTTTAATTGTGTGGACCTATTTGTCCATGCACCGGTATGGTCTCTTCCACTCGAAGCTTTATAGTGATGATTTTTCCTCCCAGAATTATCATTCACAAAACGACCGCTACCAATTTTTTTCTTGTCTTGGGGCTTTCTCCCCTCTTAAAATTCTTGATGAGAGATTTCCTCTCTACATCTTCTTCCTCCAGTTGGTTTAAGTCCGATTGAGGGATTGTCGGCTTATCCTGGGGTAAGACATCTTTTTGCACTCTCCGCATAGTGGCCATTGTAAAACAGTTAAGTGAAGCTTGTCCGTGAAAAGGGGCTTCCCATTCCATTTGGTCCACTTTATCAAATCTATATTTCTTTTTATTATCAGGCCTAATTTTGCCCCGTGGCGTGTCCAGGTCCTGATCCATGTTCCCACTTGTGGGTGTTCCCTCATGTGCTATGCTACACCTTTCTACAAAATTCTCAATGTCCCATCTTGCTTTGGGCCAATAATAATTGTGAGCCACCTTTTGAATGATGGTACCTATCTTCTCATGGTCCCCATCTGGTTTCACATGTAGGCTCCTTATTAAGTCTGCCCTATATCTTTTAGGAAGTACCAGTTGTCCCTGACCTTTGGATCTAGCTCCAGTCTTCCTATACATCAACTTGTTTTTCATGTAAAAATCTCCCTTGCCTGGAGTTGTATGACAAGTTGACAATTTTCTGAAACAAGGCTTGAGTGTTTTATCCCCAGCCTGTGCCTTCCTCATCTCTTCTGGAGTGGTATCCAACATAATATCCTCCTCCTGTCTTGAGGTCGACCTGACCTGAAGGGTTGCCATATACACAGGTTTCCTTCTGCAACGGTCAGTGTCATGATTGTCCATCTGACAATTTTTACACCACCTTTTTCCTTGGTTGAAAGATTTTCTTTCATCATATTTCCTTTCATCGAATTGTGGGAATTTATTTTTATTTTCATACCGTGGCCTATCAAATTGGTGCTTACCTTTATTTTGATCCCTAGGATCAAATTTATTAAAGTTCTGTGGTGCCCTAAAGTTATCCACTTGTTTCTTTTTATTACCTGTTACCTCTGCTTGAGCTGCTTGATACCTTTCAGCAACATTTAGCAACTCACCCAGCCTCTCTGCACCTTGTTCCATGAGAAACTTTCTCAGGTCTGGAGCCATGGACTCTCTTAGTTGCTCTATAAGGACCATTTCCTTAAGATCTTGGGTTTTCCCCAGAGAAGTCCATTTCTCCAAGTATGTCTCTATTCGTGCAGAGAACTGGTGATAGGTTTCACCTGACAGTAGTTTAGCATTCCTAAATTTTTTCCTATAGAATTCTGCATTCTTTTCATATCTTAACAAAAGAGCCTGCTTTAGCATGTCATAATTTTCCTGATCACCTCTGCTCATTTTTGCAAAAACTTCATAAGCTGCCCCACGAAGTCCCTGAGATAACTTTAAGCTCCACCTTTCTCTCTCTAACCCATACGTGGTAGCTAATAGTTCATACCTATTTAGGTAGCTCTCTATATCATCGTCTTTCTCAACAAAATGATCTAAATGAAAATTCATAGCTGAGGTTGAGGCTCCTTGGCTAGCAGTGGCATCAGAGGCAAAGGGACTGGCACCATTTTCAGGAGCATGGCCCTGAAACTCAAACTCCCTTAGTCTTAACTCATGTTCCCTTTGTAATCTCTTCTCCTCCTTTTCTGCTTCCCTTTCTGCAGCTAATCTCTTCTCTTCTCTTTCTGCAGCTAATTTCTTCTCTTCTCTTTCTGCAGCTAATGTCTTCTCTTCCCTTTCTGCAGCCAATCTTTTGTCTTCTCTTTCTGCCTCCAATTTCTTAGCCTCAGCCTCAATCTGCAACCTCTTAGTCTCAGCCTCAGCCTCAAATTGTAACTTCTTAATTTCCCTTTCAGCCTCTAACTTTCTTTCGGCCTCTTTTTCTAATCTTCTTTCTTCGCGTTCAATAAATTTGTCACATTCCGTAGTGACATAGGCAACCATAACTTGCCCATCTAATCCTAACTCTTTTGCAGTCTGTACAGCAGCAGATCGAAACTTGGCCAGGTCCGCCATTGTCTATCAGGTAAATTTATACAATGTCTAACCAACAATTTAATTTCTAAATATATCTAATGGACAACACAGGCACCGTGAGCTCAACCTTATTTAATTCCACCCAAGGATACCTTTTAATTCTTATATTCCCTGAAGTGAATTACCCCCAATATTTTTAATAGGGAAAGATTCAAAATCCCAAGAGCGAGACCCCAATATATGTGGTGAAGTGGGATGTTATAAATATTTATAGGGGACTTAGTGTACTGACTGAGATCAGCTGTGAAGGTATCTATATCTAATAAGTGTAGTGTATTATAGATAACCTTACTTGCTGCCACATATATATATATATATCTCAGTCAGAATTATTCTGGAATAGTGTGATGACTACGTTGTATGTCTAGGG
Organism: Oreohelix idahoensis; assembly: GCA_024509875.1. NCBI lineage: Eukaryota > Metazoa > Mollusca > Gastropoda > Stylommatophora > Oreohelicidae > Oreohelix > Oreohelix idahoensis. Next base: position 231,645 of record JAMPIV010005777.1, read on the forward strand.
TATGTGTATGATGAAGTGTAAGTCATAACAACAACAGACGGATAAACAATTTAATTTATTCCACCACACTTGACAACACTGTGACACTCACATACATAAAACACTCTACAAGGATATCTTAAAGGAGTCACTGATAACTTTTCAAATAACAATATGTATTCATTGCTGGCATGAATGAATATGTGTCCTGATTCAACTACAAAGGGAACCAGGAATCACAATCAATTTAAATTACAAGTTATATGTACAGAATTTATCAATATGAATATAGTAGTGACATATATTATTAAAAGTATCCTATGTGTGTCAGTTGTGTAGTAGTAATATGAGGTAATACTGGTTTTGTTTTGTTCAAGCTCTGTTGGTATTTGTCATCATGACTTCAATAGTTTGTCTTTAGGGGAACTATTATTGGAGATGTTCTCAGTTCCTGATATTAACACAATTTAATTCCCCTCTTAATGTTATTTTTACAAGGTCATTTTAAGCTGGGGGTACATAATTTTGAGCTCAGCTGGCCACATCAGCTTATCTGGCGTGATGGCGGCAGGAACAGACTCCTCTGCTCGACTCTCCCCTCGGCTCTGGAGACACCTCACTGATAGCTAAATGGACCAAGGAGTATGCTGTCCGACTCTGGATTCAGCAAAGCTCTGACCAGGTGCTGCTCAATACCATCAAGACCACGGTCCCTGAAAACAAGAAGGATGTACCTTCTACTTCATAACTAATTTATACTCTCTTTTTACACTGAGCACAATACATCACAAACATTGAGTTTAGAGCGTTAGGCCAACTGTCAGCTTCATCTGAAATACTTTATACCAGCATTAACCTCCTTAATGGTTACTACGCCTCTGCACTTCCAGCATTATTTCTGTCTAATCAATAATCTAGGTGTCAGTGTACTGTTTGGCCATTCCATGCAGTTTTACTTTCCTCCGACACCTTCTGTTCAGGCTGGAGCATCATAGGCTTTATATCATGTTTGCTACTGAACTACACATATATACAGGCATAAATTAACAATTCACATTCAATTTTCATTAAAAGATACTGAATGTTTCAAGCTTACCACAATTCATGGAAACAAACACAGATACGTTGATTAGCAATGAATTCTGGCACAAAATACTGGCACAAATTCCCATCTGCTTATGTTCCAGGCTTTTATTTAACACAAATATGAGCTGGCTTCAACGCACTGTTGCTTTATCAAGCTTATTTGCACTAGTGGTCTCGAACTAACGCTCCTAAGTGAGTATATCAGCGAGTCTAGCCAATGGAGCCACGTTTCGACAAGTATTTGAAAAAATTTTAACTTCCTACGTCTCCCCTAACAACCAAAGATAGTATTTATAGTCCGACTAATCGTGTGTAGCCTTACATATCATTCCAGCCAATCAGTTCAAATGTAACTTGTGGCCCATTTCCCGTACAATGGTGGATTAAAAAAAATCTACCACTGAGCGATTCTGATTTTGGGTGTTGTCTGACAGCACCATCATTTTATTTTGGCTATAACTTGTTAATTCCTAGACTATTTGCATAACGTTGTACATATTCTTTGTCAGCAAACCCTAAGGAACCCAAATATATATATTTAATAGAACTAATATGCTGCGTTCAAAATATGCAATTCCTTCTACCTCCTGTTTCGAAGATGTGCTGTCTGGGTACTGTAATGTTTTCAAACGTAAACCCATCTATTGTTATCTTTCCTAATAAGCGTTTTTTGTGATTTTAAAACCTAACTCTGGGAAGGGTAGTGAATTTATCACTGTCCGTCCGAAAAAAAGTTAGTGCATGTAGTCTTACACGCGTGATGGCAGCATTTGTGTATCGCGCGACGCGTGTTTAGTGTTCGGCTTTCTGCCTCTCCATTCTCGCTATCCTTTAGTCCATCTGTCTTTTGTTTTTGGTAACATAGTGTAGAAAAAGACATGAATGGAATTTAAAATTTAGGTCAACTTGCATATTTCAAGGTTTTTCTTAGAAAGGCAGCACATTTTATTGTGTGTTTGGGAAACGCGTGTATGTTGCAGAAGGCCTTTAATATCAACGTGAAAGCGTTACAATTTGCCGACGAAGTAGAAAAGAAGGGGGATTTCGAGTACTGTCATTGTGACAGCACTGTTCTTTACCATTCTTCTTCCTTTATTTATTATATGTATTTATTAGGCTTTATATTTACTTGATAATTTATATATGTGGATTAGAATATTCCACGACAAAGAATTACCAGGACTGTTTAGCCAGCCCTCTTTATTCTCCGTGCATGATGTACAACACAGTGTTACTATTCTATGTTAGTCTGTGTCCGGTGCGAGCAGCACATATGCGATTTTAGACATATAACAGGTAAAGGTAGAAGATATTTTACGGAAACAACAACGAATAAACAAACTTTGCTGCGGGACGGACATTCAGAGTCTGAGGCTCGTAACCACAGTTGGGGCACTGTACGAAGGATGGCCGCCGACCGAGCAAAGTGGAATCAATTTGTTGTTGCCCTACAAGACGCCACTAGGCGTGATGGCCACTGACTGCTTTGACGGTCGGCGGCTAAGGATCAAAGAAGAAGAAGAAGTAGATATTGCCGCAGGATAATGAAGTGTTAGAGACTTTACTATAATAAGTCTCAGCTTCATGTGATAGGGCTACCAGCTTCTCTTCGATGTTTTTGTCTTCCTTAACTCAATAGCTGAGTCAGGTATCCATCTACAGCTAGGCAGAATGGAGCGCAACGCTATTTGGTTTTGAACTCAGGAATTTTGTCTCGACAAGACCGTGCTCTAACCCCTCTGACTGCGATGCTCAGTATGATTTTAGTCCACCTATTTTATATGAAATTTTTTTTTTTTTTTTTTTTTTTCGTACGCCCGCTAATACTCGAGGCGAAATCTCAGGTTATTATTTATGTCTAACCTGACATTGATTTTACGTGAGTATCCCTTTATTTCTTGTACATAGACAGGTGTCCCTCGCCATTAAATGCAAATACTCGCCGATTTCGGAGGTACCCATTGCAGCTGGGTCTGCTCAGGAGCCGCCAGTCCCTGGTCGACGACACTCCTTCAAATGTCCTCGCCAGGTCTCGAGTTAATCCAGTCCAAATCCCGGTCGACGAAAAATCCTCAAATGCCGTCGCCCGGGTTTGATCCTGTATCACCCGGTCGCCAGAGCGGTATTGTAACCACTACGCTAGCGCGGCTCCCATATATGAAATATTAAAATCTGCCACTTGGCGATGTCTTGACACAGGGAGTCTAAAAATGTCTTGTGCAAATTTAAACTTTAATGGCGTATTTTTTTAAGTGTTAGCTCTTGTCAGTGTCGGGGTTGAGTTGAAGTGTTAGAGTATTTGTCGAGTTAGACAATGGTAGTGAAATCGACAATGATAGTGAACTGGCAAAATTATAGATTACACATAGATATTGTGTAAATAGCTCCACTGACATTTGTCTGGTTCTTGACATAGCATATTAAATCATAAAATAACTGTCAATAGTTTTTATTTTAACGTTTGTTTCATATAAATAAGTTTTATATGAGTGAATGTATAAAACATTAAAAAATATGGAATGACTTTTCAATCACCATTTGGTGGAAACGATAACAGATGGAAAAGGTGAAAACAAAATTCAAGAAGATGACAATGTTATAATCATCATGTAAGATAACATCACAATATGAATAGGAAATAATCCATCAGTGTGTATTATGAATGCAACAGACAGAAACGTTTGGAGATTCATTGCAGACGACATTTGATTCTAAGATTGCATTTGCTTAGATTGAACAAATGACGTCTGTACTTGATGACTTTATGCTTGTTCCAAATTGTTAACCCATGTCTCATCCCCAGTGACAAGTTATCTTTGACAGCTGCTGATATTTCGGCCAGCCGCGAGATTTGACGGTTTTAATGTTGGCTTTCTGGTTTAAAAGTTGGACTTTCTGGTCTGTATCGTCATTATCTCTGTGTCCTCCGCACGAGACATGTTCTTCTGTTTGCTTGTCTTCCCCTCATGGACGCGTGTCAGCCTGTCCAATTTTTAATTTGTAGAGCAGATGCTGTTTTAGTCTGTAGGGGTCGGACCAAATCCTGAAAATCATACCTGATCTTTTCTTCGCAAAGAGTAGCATGCTTCTGATAGAGGTGGCTCTGACTGTTCTCTATGTAATTTTTCGTTGACGTTATTTTGTTTATTTGCTTCTACACCTTCATGTAATAAAATTTATAAAATTACAAAACGAAATATTTTAACAATGTTAATTTTCGCTGACAACAACGTAAATTATAGAAAAGAAACACAGCATTATATAGGGTGCTTCAGAATTATGTACAAACGCTTTGAATGCTGATAAGTCAATTATCATTTAAGATAGAATTACGGCATTTTCTTATTTAAAGTCACAAATGTTCAAAGTGTCAACAACTAGTAACAATGCATTGTTCACAGCGATGAACAACTGACTGCCATTCTGTATTGTTACTAAATGATTAGTGAGACATGCAGTTTTGATTTAATGTCTCGGGTCCCGCACAATGAGATCAGCATAACCTTCTATATAAAAATTTAAAAAAAAGACTTCACGAGTAATAATCTAATGGCATTATTCATACGTATCATGCAATATTCCGCTCTATTCTTGTAAAATATAACAATTCTGTGTTCAGTTATGTGTGAGTTATATGTGAGCTGTAAGTATGTATACACAACTTTGAAACACACACCCAGTATATTAAACACCCAGTATATCAAACACCCAGTATATTAAACACGCAGTATATTAAACACCCAGTATATTAAACACCCAGTATATTAAACACCTAGTATATTAAACACCAGCTGGGTTGGTCATGTCCTCAGAAGAGATCCGATGCCATCACAAGAACAGCTATGCTTTGGACCCCTGAAGGAAAACGAAAGAGAGGCCGACCAAAAACAACCTGGCGGAGGACTGTGGAGGCTGAGATGCAAAAAATGAACCAGAGTTGAGGCACTGTACGAATGATGGCCACCTACCGAGCAAAGTGGAATCAATTTGTTGTTGCCCTAACAGACGCCACTAGGCGTGATGGCCACTGACTGCTTTGACGGTCGGTGGCCAAGGATCAAAGAAGATGAAGAAGATATTAAACACCAAGTATAGTAAACACCCAGTATATTAAAGACCCAGTATAGTAAACACCCAGTATAATAAACACCCAGTATAGTAAACACCCAGTATATTAAACACCCAGTATAGTAAACACCCAGTATATTAAACACCCAGTATAGTAAACACCCAGTATATTAAACACCCAATATAGTAAACACCCAGTGTATTAAAAACCCAGTATAGTAAACACCCAGTATAATAAACACCCAGTATATTAAACACCCAATACAGTAAACACCCAGTATATTAAACACCCAGTATAGTAAACACCCAGTATATTAAATACCCAGTATAGTAAACACCCAGTATATTAAACACCCAGTATATTAAACACCCAGTATAGTAAACACCCAGTATATTAAACACCAAGTATAGTTTGTTTTTTTTTTGTTTTTTTTTTTTCGTACGCCCGCTAATACTCGAGGCGAAATCTCATGTTATTATTAATGTCTAACCTGACAATGATTTTACGTGAATATCCCTTTTCTCGTACAAAGACAGGTGTCCCTCGCCATTCAGGCAGATACTCGCCGATTTCGGAGGTACCCATTACAGCTGGGTCGGCTCAGGAGCCGCCAATCCCTGGTCGACAACACTCCTTCAAATGTCTCGCCAGGTCTCGAGTTAATCCAGTCCAAATCCCGGTCGACGAAAAATCCTCAAATGCCGTCGCCCGGGTTTGATCCTGAATCACCCGGTCGCCAGAGCGGTGTTGTAACCACTACGCTAGCGCGGCTCCCTACCCAGTATAGTAAAGACCCAGTATATTAAACACCCAGTATAGTAAATACCCAGTATATTAAACACCCAGTATATTAAACACCTAGTATATTACACACCCAGTATAGTAAACACCCAGTATATTAAACACCCAGTATAGTAAACACCCAGTATATTAAACACCCAGTATATTAAACACCCAGTATAGTAAACACCCAGTATATTAAACACCCAGTATAGTAAAGACCCAGTATATTAAACACCCAGTATAGTAAACACCCAGTATATTAAACACCCAGTATATTAAACACCCAGTATATTAAACACCCAGTATAGTAAACACCCAGTATATTAAACACCCAGTATAGTAAACACCCAGTATATTAAACACCCAGTATATTAAACACCCTGTATAGTAAACACCCAGTATATTAAACACCCAGTATATTAAACACCCAGTATAGTAAACACCCAGTATATTAAACACCCAGTATATTAAACACCCAGTATAGTAAACACCCAGTATAGTAAACACCCAGTATATTAAACACCCAGTATAGTAAACACCCAGTATATTAAACACCCAGTATATTAAACACCCAGTATATTAAACACCCAGTATATTAAACACCCAGTATAGTAAACACCCAGTATATTAAACACCCAGTATATTAAACACCAAGTATAGTAAACACCCAGTATATTAAACACCCAGTATATTAAACACCCAGTATATTAAACACCCAGTATAGTAAACACCCAGTATAGTAAACACCCAGTATATTAAACACCCAGTATAGTAAACACCCAGTATATTAAACACCCAGTATATTAAACACCCAGTATATTAAACACCCAGTATAGTAAACACCCAGTATAGTAAACACCCAGTATATTAAACACCCAGTATAGTAAACACCCAGTATAGTAAACACCCAGTATATTAAACACCATACACCCGTGTGTTACCGGGGCCCGAAAGGGGAGCAAAGAATAGTAACACTGCACCCTACCACGCATGTCGTAAAAAGCGACTAAGGAGGGTATAGGCATGGGGCTGTTTACCCCATCCCGTAAAAACTTCGCACAGTGGGCTGATCACCTGCTTGCCAACCAATCTGATTACGGAAACAATGATAGATTGTTTGGTCTGTTTTTGTTCCACAAAGACGCCACTAGGCGTGGTGGAAACAGCGATAGATCGATCAATTTGTTGTTGCCCTAAGACGCCACTAGGCGTACTGGCCACATACTGCTTTGCCGGTTGATGGCTAAGGATGGAAGAAGAAGAAGATATTAAACACCCAGTATAGTAAACACCCAGTATATTAAACACCCAGTATATTAAACACCCTTTTTGTTCCACAAAGACGCCACTAGGCATGGTGGAAACAGCGATAGATTGATCAATTTGTTGTTGCCTTAAGACGCCACTAGGCGTACTGACCACAAACTGCTTTGCCGGTTGATGGCTAAGGATGGAAGAAGAAGAAGAAGAAGAAGAAGATATTAAACACCCAGTATAGTAAACACCCAGTATATTAAACACCCAGTATATTAAACACCCAGTATATTAAACACCCAGTATATTAAACACCCAGTATAGTAAACACCCAGTATATTAAACACCCAGTATATTAAACACCCAGTATAGTAAACACCCAGTATATTAAACACCCAGTATATTAAACACCCAGTATAGTAAACACCCAGTATATTAAACACCCAGTATAGTAAACACCCAGTATAGTAAACACCCAGTATATTAAACACCCAGTATAGTAATCACCCCGAATAGTTCCCAGCGGTATGTGATGAGACTAATAAAGAATAGAATTACTGGTCCCTCAGCCATATTGTACATAGCGACTAATATGAGGTTGTGCGTGGAACTGGCAACCTCATGACGTAAAATTCATTGCCACAGAAACCACTCTGCAAGCGAATGTGAATGTATGGTGCAGGCTTCCTGCAAGGAGACTAACAAAGTCGGCAACTCCATGCGCCAATGACAGCGAAAAACCAGAAAATGATGATACTTAAACTTGTATTAAACAAACAAACAGCTTTCTATTTTCACGGATGACAAGTGTAACTGCCATAAGACGGAACTAAAACGGATGTTCGTACACGCAGCCAACTTGAATAACAAAATGTATTAATGTTAATCCACGAAATAAATCCCCCCGCAGCATACAGACGTGCCACAGTCTCAGCGGATCACTTTAATACATTAGTTATAATGGGAGATAAAAACCGTTACTGCTGATGTATTTGTCACACCAGTAGCCCGGCGACAATTTAATACCGCGTCCGCTGTTTAAAATCAAAACACAAATCTACCGCAACCTCAATTTAGCGGTGAGAGGTTGGATGTTTATTTTTAACTTTTCGACGCTTAAAGTGCATTGCAATATTGATCACCCGTACTTCATTGTATTTATTAGTAGGCAAGACGAGGTGAACCAATGTATGACTATGATAAACAGTAATGGTCAAATCTTACCAGGATAATGGACAAGTACTTGTACAATAAATATATAGCTTAAGTTACGATCACAAACTCTTCGTCACAGACAAACGAACAAAAACAGCAGAGATAAGAAAGTGAGACGTACTTGTTGCGCGTTCTGTTGTGACTTTGTGTAGTATAATATGGTATGATATGGCCACGGTCAATGTTTCACGAACAGCAGCAACAATAACTGGTTCAATGAGTCCAGATAAGATTGTAAAACATTTCACACGATTTATTCACAGTTTACATACGACAGGCTCCATCAATGGATATAAAATGAAGAATAATAACCATTGGAAAACAGGCCAACTGCAATGGGCCATCTTCTACATGAAGTACGGGCAATATACCGTCATCAAGTCCTATGTGCGTGGTACGATCATTTGTAATACTATTGTCAAATATCAGTCAAGGAATGTCATGATACTTTTATCTGGTATTTCACACATTAATCTCTGGCATTCCTCATATCAAACATTTTCTGTGGAAGTGCATACAGCAGCGGACACCAGGCATAGGAGCAAGCGCTCACACAGACACGTCTTGAGACTTTTAGAACACTGGTGAAAGTCCGTTAGCAGAAGTTAACTAACGTCTGCTCTGCACGCGCGTCTGCGTAATTATTTCATGTGACGTCATTGTAATATAGTAGCGCTCCGTTCAAGAGGTAACTCCATTTGATCACAGCGACGTTCCAAACTAATAAACGCGTCGCGGTGTGCAAATGGAGATATAACAGTATTCAAAACATTTTTTTAACAATGCCAGCCGTAAATGAAAATCACTGTTTCTTTCCACTCTGGCAAATCCTAGTTAGAAATCCGCAAGGTTACAAGGGAAATGCTAGGTGTGGTATTAAAGACAGAAGCGAGAAATGAAAAAAATAACACAATAGAAATAGAAATGGCAGAATTAAAAAAAAAAAATATATATATATATATATATATATATATATATATATATATATATATATATATATATATATATATATATATATATATATATATATAAGCCTTGCCTCCAGCAAGGAGGCGAACAGTTGGTTACGAGAGCCCACCTACTTTTAGCCATCTTACAATTGTGGAGACCTGTCAGACCACATGGCAGCCAAGTGCCCTCAAGGCCCACTTCCGAATAGATGTTTTGGATGCAAATCCCCAGAACATTTGATAGCCGCCTGTCCCTCAAGGAGCTCTTTCCCTAGACGGACTGTCACAACCAGGTTGCCTTTAGGGCGCAAGCCAAGAGATGGCCACGACAACTGTCACACTAAGGGCGCCGAGAGAATTGGCCTTCGTCTAGGGGAGGAAACCCGTCCTAAGCAGATAGGAGGGAGTGCAAATCAAGGTTCAGCAGAGGAGACTCATCAAAAGCATATTGTGGGGACCACCCTATCACAATAAAACTCTTGATTCTAGAGGCAGGGGCTGTATTTATTTTTACAACCCATTCACGGACTAAGCAAACATTAAACAAATAAACTAGCGAACATAACAAAACAAAACACCCAGCATATGTCCGATTGCTAATAGCTCACGTGCTCTGGTCCATCTGCTACCTACACCGGTCACCTCGTCTTGTTTGTTCTCTCGTCTGGGCTGATACTCTGAAAGGTCGCTGCTGGCTCGCTATTTCTTTTATAAGCCCAGGTCAAATCACTCAATTTACTGCGCGCTAGGCGTATTGATTTGGCCGCATACCTAACACTCACTATATTTACTTTAGAAGGGCCGACAACAGAAATATACACAACTATTTCTAGAGCAAAAACACAATTCTACACCATAACTTAATTTCTAGGCATTATTATGGCCTAGTCATCAATCTTCTTTATCTCGTCAGAATTTTTACATACTAGCGTGCTGCGCGCACTTCTAAAATATGGGCGATAAATGTGCCACTCACAATGAAGGGGGAAGCTGGGGTGTCTTCCCGTGAAGGGATAAGCCGGGTGTCTTTCCGGCCCTATCACACATATATATATATATATATATATATATATATATATATATATATATATATATATATATATATATATATATATATATATATATATATATATATATATATATATATATATATATATATATATATATATATATATATATATATATATATATATATATATATATATATATATATATATATATATATATATATATATATATATATATATATATATATATATATATATAAGAGTAAGACAAAGGTTATTCTAGAGACATCAGAAGTCAACAACCGCAAGAAAGTTCCTTCAGGTAGAGAAATGCATAATATTATGAGAGCTCTAACTCGTCTAAGGGGCAAAACCCAGAGACTGACCGCGATTGTTACCTCCCCCTTGTTTCGACGATAAACGGTTACCCAGGCCTCAAAGGGTACCACCCGCTAGCAGACTGTTTCTTCGCAGAAACCCGTTCGCTCGTTCAAACGCTTTAAGCGTAACAGAAATGTTTCTTTGGTCAAACGAACACCAGGTGCGCTGATGTAACGTTATCTGACCGTTGAAGGCCAGAACGTAAACAAAGCGCGGAGTGGGTCTGCGAAAGGGGAAAATGCAGGTAGAATATGAAAGAAAAGAAAATACAAATGTCTAGGAAAACAGAATATTAAAAAGTAATAACATATGGAACGGAATGGTAAAATAAATTAAGTCACTGTGACATTGATCATTACCTAGTTATTTAATGTATCAATCTGTGGTAAGTATTTACAAATAGGTAAAATCCTTAATTTAGGAGGTTGGGGGCTTTTACTTTATCGAGATCTGAGGACATAAGGTAGTGTCTTAGGGAAATAGAAAACTGTCCACGATTTATTAGAAAGCACTGTCAACTGGAGAGCATTCGCTTTCTCTTCTTCTTGTCCTTGACTCGAATAGGTCTTGATAAAGTAATGGTAGATAATGTACCGTTGATAACAAATGCTGATAAAGTCTTTATCCCAGGGTAATTGGTACTGTTAATGTATATTTGGTAAAGTATATCTCTCTTCAAGTGATTAGACTGTTGTAGTACATGCGCCCACACAGAGAAGATGATAAATAGGTTAGGACTGTATTGTCACTGTGTATAAAGTCTGTAGTGAGTGGTATGAAGGGTACAGTCACTCACCCTGTACTGTCAAGCATAGATCAACGAATCAAACTAGTGTTCATTTCCAATTGACAGCACATAATTTATTCCCACAGCAACATCAATCCGGTACGATACACTACACAGGTACAACAGGATACACAAAATCAATAATATCAATTGCGCAGAATGTCACAGCTGTTCAGTATGATGTAAACCCTGTGTCGTGAAATTCTACATCCACATATATAAATTAAAATGAAAATGTAAAGCCTAACAAATAAATTTAATAAGAGGAAAGAAGAATGGTAAAGAACAGTGCTGTCACAATGACTGTACGCGAAATCCCCCTTGTTTTCTCCTGCGTCTGCAAATTGTAACGTTTCACGTTGATAGTAAAGGCCTTCTGCAGCATACACGCGTTTCCCCAACACAATAAAATGTGTACTCCAATTCTAAGAAAAACCTTGAGATACGCAAGATGACCTAGATTTAAAATTCCATTCATGTCTTTTTATACAATACGTTACCTAAAACGAAAGACAGATGGACTAAAGATAGAAAGAAGGGAGGGCTGAAAGCAGGGACACATGCAACACTAAACACGCGTCGCGCGATACACAATTGCTGCCATCACGCGTGTAAGGCCACTAGCACTAACTTTTTTCAAATCGACAGTGATAAAAAACACTACTACTACAAGAATCAGGTTTAAAAACATGAAAAATGCTTATTAGGAAATATGAAATTCTACTGATTTACATCTAAGCTCCTGACTTTAGTATGACATAACAGTGGAAAAGGCAGGACAGGTGGCGGTTCTAAACAACGAAAAGGAATAAAGAACAAATATACGACTATCTTTGGAAAACACATATTTTGAACGCCGCCATGTATCTCACTTTAACTTATATATTATTGTACGGCCGGACATGCTAACCAAGAATATGTTATGTGTTACGCCTTTAGTCTGTTAATAAAATAGTTATGGCCAAAATACAATAGTGGGGGTGCCTGACAGCATGGAATCATTTCTGCTCATAAAATTTTTTTATACCGTGTTTGAAAAAACATTACGTTACGGAAATAGCCTACCATGTTAACTTTTATTTGATTGGCGGGAATGAGATGTAAGACTAAACACGATTAGTTGGACTGCAAATACTAGTTTAGTTGTTAGGGGAAACGTGAGAAGGGTAATATTTTTTGAAAAGTAGGTAAACATGGCATGATTGGTTAGAGCTGCCAATATACTCAATTCAGGGCGTCTGTTCCGGGCCACATCTTGTAATAAACCTACTAAGAAACAGTGCGTTGAGCACCAGTGCATATTTGTTATAAATAAAAGCCTGGGACATCGGCAGATCGAAGTTGTGCTATATTCATTGCCATTCAACGTCACTGTGTAATATTTCCATGAATTGTGGTAAGCTTGAAATATTTGATATCTTTTAATGAAAATTGAATGTAAATTGATAATTTATGTCTGTATATATGTGTGGTTCAGTAGCGAACTTGAGGTAAAGCCTATATAATGCTCCAGCCTGAACAGAAGGTGTCGGAGGAAAGTGAAACTAAATGGAATTGCCAAACAGTACACTGACACCTATTTTATTGACTAGAAAGAAATAATGCTGGAATTGCAGAGGCGTAATAACCATTAGGGAGGAATATACTGGTGAAAATTGTTTCAGATGAAGATAGCAGTTGGCCTACCGCTCTGAACTCAGTGTTTGTTATGTATTGTGCTCAGTGTAGAAATAGAGTATAAATTAGTTCTGAAGTAGGAGGTACAACCTTCTTGTTTCAGGGACTGTGGTCCTAAAGCTATTGAGCAGTACCTGGTCAGAGCTTTGCTGAATCGAGAGGCGGACAGCATACTCCTTGGTCCATATAGCAAACAGTGAGGTGTCTCCAAAACACAGGGGAGCAATCGAGCAGAGGAGTCTTTTCCTGCCGCCATCACGAAAGTTAAGCCTATGTGGCCAGCGGAGCTCAACATTATGTACCCCATCTTAAACTGACATTGTATAAAATTAAGAAGGGAAATTAATTGTTTTACTGAACGGAACTGAGAACATCTCCAATACTAGTTCCAACAGAAATAAACACTTGAAGTCATGATGACAAATAACAACATAGCTTGAAAAAAACAACACCAGTATTACCTCATATTACTACTACACAACTGACACACATAGGATAAGATTAATAAAATATGTCACTACAAGATTCATATTGATAAATTCTGTACATATAACTTGTAATTAAAATTGATTGTGATTCCTGGTTCACTTTGTATTTGAATCAGGACACATATATATTAATGAAAAGTACTCAATACATATTTATATTTGAAAATTTACCAGTGACTCATTCAAGATAGTTGTTGCGTGATAAATTCTCGCAACATCGTTTTATTTCAATATCTGTTTTATAACGCAAGGGCAACAACTGCTTGAAATCTATAGTCACTTTTCTCGGTAAGCATTTGTCTTCTCGCGTTAGTATCGAATGCAGTTAACTTTTGAGCTGTGGTCATTTTTGCGCTGGACTGCGCATGACTTGTCTTGTTGTTTGGTCGATCGGTTTCCGCCCACCACTAGTGGGGGTGAGCGATTTGGAATGGCGAAAGAGATGCCTCGTTGAAGAGGGGATCTCCGCTTTTTTTTTTGTTCTGTCAGGGATGTGTAGTCCTCTTATGGATATTTCGTTTAGTCGAGATAATACCTCTAGTGTTTTCCCACATGTCGGGAGGCGTGATATTTCTGTGTATTTCATGAAAGCAAGGTAAATTGACTTTTTCATTAACTCTATCGATTTTGGGTCGTGAGCGATTTCGATTCATAGCCTGTCTCCGAAAGTCGTCGTCACGAGATGTTCTTTCCCAGCTCACATGTCGCTGCATTGTACTGCATCGGTTGATGCAGGTACCAAGGACCATTACTTGCTACTTTGTTAAATGAACTAGGTTTAGAAAACCTTTATTATCTAGAGGATATTTTTGAGGACATTATTTATACTTCGGCAGACGTGTCTGTCTTGCTGAAGTCAAACTAAGGAGAGTGAACTGATCTCATACATCTGGTTATCTCCTGGCTGTTATAGAAAAGGATGGAGTTGTTCATCTGACTACATTTACAGCACTTTGAAATATAACATGCATCTGACTCATCATTGTAATGCTGTCTACCGTTTATTGCTGTATTGAATGTTGCTGTGATAATGACTGTTTGATGTGCCTACACATTTGCGTAACCATTTTGTCACTGTGGCGTCCACAATAAATAATGAAGAAAAACGTCAACGGCTGTTTCAAGACTCATTGACTTTATACGTCGTGAGTTTACTGACGTCCTATGTGGATTGCCCTGTTATTGTTGCATGAACATTGTTTTGACTGAACACATCTACACACTACACAAAACCAGACATGCGGATGCCATCCATCATCATATGGCATCACGCATCATTTGGTGGCCATAAGCTGGTTTGATTCTGGTACCAGCAAACACGGGGTCCCTTACCCACTTCATTTTCAACAAGAATTCATCAGCATCCTTCAAGAAATTAACATTCTTCAATACAGTCAACATCTTCAAAATTTTCAAAGTACTCGGCGTTGCCCGGTAAAAGTCAAAATTTCAACCTTTTGACGGAAACAAGAATTTGACAGTACCCGGCGTTGTTACATGTTGCCGGATAACTCGGACTGCTGTTATCTTTTACGCAAGTCAAGCAAGTTGCTGCTGTCAAGGTTCCAGTGCTGTCGTTTTTTGAGAAGGTCAAGTGCCGGTTGAAACGGGTTGTTTTCTGAAGAAGGCCAAGTACCGATTTCCATCAACTTACTTTTGGATTAGAAGGTCAAGTGCCGAAACAACTCAACACACAGTATTTCAGAAGCTCTTGTACCATCGTGTTAGCAGTGGAAGCAGTTCAGATGTGCCATCATCGTTGGAGCTTCGCTCTTTAGGACGTTGATTGACATCCGTTTTTTCTGCTGTTCTACGATTGGAAGCCTTTAAGTTAAGTGGCCTGTTTGTATGTAAACTGTGCCCTTATACTTCTGCTGAGTCTTCTGTGTATCATCTCATTCTATATATTATATGTCTATATGTTATTTGTATATTTATATGTTTATATTTCAGCGGGTTCTCGGTTGGGTGGTGTCTCCGTTAGATTATGCCACGTCATAGAGGTCGTCTATTGTGAGCGTTTTCTGTAGGGTTTGCAAATTTCCGATACTGGAATTTGCTAAGCGACTTCTGTTGCTATTTATGTTAGCTGTGATGACATGTTTTAATATTGTTTTCGTTATTATTTCACATTCTTTAGTTTTGTTGTGATTTGTTTGTATTTGTTAGCCTACTCTTGTCTATAATTTAGTTTCATACAACATTTTTGTTTATACACTGTGGTGTCATGTATTTTGTTTAATTCTATCGCAGATATCGTCACATTTTTTGTGATATTTCATTAATTTCTGCTTTATTTTTAGTTGATTTCTGCGAAAGTTTTTGTATTGTTGCTGATCTTTGTTATTGTTTACATTGTTATTGTTTACATTGTTTGTATTGTTTACATTTTCAATGTTTACATTCTGCATGTGTTTACATAGTCATTGTTTACAGTTATAGTAATTAGTTAATGGGCTATGCTAATGCACTGTTACTACTATACTGATGATAAATGAATGATGAATAGTGTCGTGCACTATTGAATGAGAAGTGCACTTATGATCAAGATTTGAGTGCTGATATTTCATATACAAGTTCTTTGATTGGAGACTTGTTTCCCACAGAGACTGGGATAATATAATGTGATGTGAATATACAAGTGCTTAATTAAGACTTGTTACACTTAGGTTTGAAATAAATTAGTTAATTATTTCAGGTTTTGGACTCATATGTTAGACAACATGTCTACATTTGAGCACTTTATTGAGCAGGGTAAATTGCTTGGGAAGACTGGTGATAAGTTAGAAGAATTTGCAACTGCTCGATATGATAAAGCAATGGAAGCTGAACAAAAGAAACTGCATATGGAAGCTGAACAAAAGAAACTGCAGATGCAGGTGGATGAAAAGAGATTCCAAATGGAAATGGAAAAAACAAAAAAGGGAATCAGAAGCTGAGGAGAGAAAACTCCAGCTACAGCTAGAAGCTGAAAGACTTCAAAAAGAGGCTGAGAATAAAAGACTTGAAAAAGAGGCTGAGAATAAAAGACTTGAAAAAGAGGCTGAAAATAAAAGACTTGAAAAAGAAGCTGAAAATAAAAGACTTGAAAAAGAAGCTGAAAATGAAAGACTTCAAATGCAGGCTCAAGCTGAAGAAAGGAAGTTACAAAGAGAGTCTGATGAGAGGAAAGCAAAAATGGAACATGAAGAAAAACTCTTAGCTTTAGAGTTGGAGAAATTGAAATTGACGAGCATGAGTAATGGTAATGATTCAAACAAGGGTTCATCTTCTGGGAAGGCTAATAATGATACTTTTAAGATTAAGTTACCAACATTTAGTCCTTCCAGTGATGACATAATGTTCTATCTGGACAGATTTGAACAAGCATGTACAGCTCATAACATAGACAAAGCAAAATATGTTTATCAGTTATCAGGGATACTGACAGGTAAAGCTCTAAGTATATTAAATATGGTGGATGAACCTGACAAGAGCAATTATGAGGTTGTCAGGGCCGCTTTGTTAAAGAAATATCAGCTTAACGAAGACGGCTATCGTCTACAATTTAAAAACATGTTACCTGAAAATGGAGTTGAATTCTCCGAGTTTATTGCAAGAATACGCATTACTTTCTCACGATGGGTTGAACTATCTAAGACGGAAAAAAACTTATGAAGGACTTATGGACTTAATACTTAGAGACAAAGTCATGTCGTCTGTCAATGAGTCTTTCCTTGCTTTCCTTCATGAACGTAAACCTAAAACAATAAAAGAAATGGAAGATTTCTGTTGCCAATACGTAACTGCGCACCCACACATAACCATGGGTAACTCTAAGGTGAAAGAAGGTTTACCAGTTGCTTCGGCAGCTCCGTATGGTCAAAACTTTGCTCGTAGATCCCAACAAAATTTTGATAGAAAGGGCAGCGGTAATTTCTGTCAAAATCATGGAAACCAATTTCATGGTGATTCTTCTTCGAAGAATTGGAGACAACCTGATAGTGGTCGTTACTATCACCCTAATAATTATAAGCATTTCAAAAGAGGATATGGTAATAGAGATAATTCCTGCCGAAGACCTCAGAACCAAACAAATAGATGTTCGCATCAATGTGAACATGATAGTAATCGTGGAAACTGGAATTCGAACCAGTATAACAATTACAATAGAGACAATAATAACTGCAGAGATAATAATAACTCTGATAACTTCAGAGGTAATAATAGTCGGGGTAGATCTCAACACAAAAAAAAGAGATATCAGCAGGCTAATGCTGTACAACAGGAAACTGAGGCAGCCTGTAATCATGTTGTTGATAGTAAAAACTTTGACGCTGTCACTAGTTCTGCTTTTGACTTTGAGAGAGCAAACAAATGCCCCCAATGCAGTACTTTATTCGAACCGGGTACCATAACTACTTTGAGTTGTGGTCACCCACTTCCCGCTCTTCCTGCTGCTGTTGCGCATGACGGGAGGGGTTCTTTAATTCTACATAAGGGTCTTGTTAATGATACTCCGGTCTCACTACTTTTCGATTCCGGATGCACCACTATTGGTGTTAGACAATCGCTTGTAGATCCATCTTGTGCTACAGGAAGGGTTATTAAATGTGTCACATTTGGCGGCACTCTAGAAAAATATCCTACTGCTGTAATTCGCATTGCCACTCCTTTCTTTACTGGAGATGTGCATGCTTGTCTCTTACCTAATCCTATTGCGGACCTTATTATTGGTCGTATTCACGGAGTTAGGGAGTGTACCCCACAGCAGATTGCTGCTTGGGAAGATAATAACATGCAAGCTACAAATGCAGTAGTTACAAGAGCACAAGCTCTACAAACACCCGAAACTTCACTGAATAGTGATAATGAAGTTGATAGCCAAGATAGTCACTTAGTAATTACTCGTGACTCTTTCATAAAATTGCAAGAAGAAGATCCTTCTTTAAAAAAATTCTTCGTTCTTGCGAAGAAAGGTGATCCGAATCAGGATACAAATAGAAAATCTTGGATTGCAATGAGAAACGGCGTACTTGTACGTATGGTACAAGATTCGACTACGTCGGCACATTCGCAAATTCTTGTTCCCAAGAGCATGAGAGTCCAAATATTACAACATGCTCATGACTCGCAATGTGCTGGACATATGGGTTTTGCCCGTACGAAGTCGAGAGTCCTTGCGGCTTTCTTTTGGCCTTTTGTCAATAAGGACATTCGTATTTACTGCCGATCATGCAAGGTATGTCAGGAGGTCAAATCTAGAGGACCACGACATGCTGCGCCTATCCAGGCTGCTGACATTCCTATTCGGCCGTTTCAGAAAATGGCCATAGATATTATTGGCCCTTTTAAGGTTAAGTCGGCCAGAGGACATCAGTTTATCCTTACATGTGTCGATATGTGCACACGTTGGCCAGAGGCTATTCCTCTTAAGAGCATATCTACTACAGATATCGCAGATGCTCTTTGGTTGATATTTTCTCGCTTGGGGTTCCCCAGAGAAATATTGTCAGACCATGGCACTCAACTCATATCTGACACTATGTCACAGGTAATGTCTACCTTACATATTGAACGATCTCTCAGTAGTATCTACCATCCTATGTCTAATGGGTTAGTTGAGCGTCTGAATAGAACGCTCAAGACTTTGCTTGGTAAGATAACTGAAGATCATCCTCAAGATTGGGACAGGGTTTTACCCGCGGCTCTCTTTGCCTATAGAGAAGTCCCTAATGAACACACAGGATTTTCTCCCTTCGAACTTGTCTTTGGCGCGCGTCCACGCGGCCCTATGTCTTTATTACACGATCTCATCACTGCCGATGATATTAGCGATGAAACTCAATCCTCATATGAGTATGTCATTGCTCTTAGACAAAAGATCATTGAGGCATGTAAGCTAGCAACTGCTTCATCAGAAATTGCTAAAGAGAAGGCAAGGCAGTTTGCTAACAAGAATAGATGTCTACGACAACTTTGTCCAGGTGACAAAGCATTCGTCCTACTCCCCAGTAGGGAAAATAGACTTCTTATTGCATGGAAAGGTCCGTATGCAATAGTCTCTCGGATTTCCGATGTTGACTATCTGGTCGATATTGATGGAAAGCATAAAACTTTCCACATAAACATGCTTTCGGAATTTCACGAACGTCCGGACTATTTGCTGCCTATTTTCCAGGCAACGGATGATGCTCCTGCACCTCACGGTCATTATTCATCCCTGTCTGTCATTCAGGATGAGGAAGCTACCTTCTCTGATGTCAACCTTCCCCTTCCAGTGGTTCCATTACATTCTACGGAATCTTGGAAAAACGTTTCTGTTTCTCCTAATCTTTCTGGTGACGAACATCGACAAGTCTCGTCGATGTTACAAACATTTCAGGATGTTCTCACTGACATTCCTGGACACACAGATGTCATAGAACATGACATAATTCTTACCGACAATAATCCAATTAGGGTTAGGCCGTATCCTATTCCTATACACTTTCAGTCGCAAGTGGAAAAGGAATTGGATGAAATGATTCAATTAAATATAATTGAACCATCGACTTCACCATATTCTTCTTCCATGGTTATTGTCCGGAAGAAGGATAAGAACATACGAATTTGCGTTGATTATCGCAAATTGAATCAGGTCACAAAGTTCGACGCTGAACCGATGCCTTTGTTAGAAGATCTACTGATTAGACTTTCTAATTCTAGATTCTTCACTAAACTTGACTTGTCTAAAGGTTATTGGCAAGTGCCTTTAGCAGAGCATGCCAAACCTCTTACTGCTTTTTCTACACCTAGGGGTCTATTTCAATGGAATGTTATGCCTTTTGGTCTCATGAACGCCCCTGCCACTTTCGTTCGCATGATGCGTCGAATTCTGTCACATCGTTCGGATGTCATCGCATACTTAGATGACATCTGTCTCTTCAGTGATACCTGGGAAGATCACTATTTAGGGTTATATGACTTACTGTCCACTCTACGTGAGAATAATTTGACAGCAAAACCTTCTAAAGCTTTTGTTGGTTTTGGTGAAATCTCTTTCCTGGGTCATCGTGTTGGTCATGGTCTCTTGAAGACAGAAGACCACAATACTTCCAAAATACTGAACATCTCTGTTCCTAAAACGAAGAAACAAGTTAGGAGTCTCTTAGGTTTAATTCAATTTTATGGGAGATTTATTCCAAATTTATCTTCGATCATGGCACCTCTCTCAACATTGTTGAAGAAAGGTTCGCCTAATCTGGTCCGTTGGTCTGAAGAATGCCAATCTTCACTAGACCAAATCAAGAATATATTTTCTTCTCCTCCCATCTTAAGATTACCTACTCTTGATAGGACTTTTGTTCTTCGGAGTGATGCTTCATCCACTGGGATTGGAGCAGCACTGATGCAAGAATATGCAAATACTCTGCATCCTGTTATGTACATTTCTAGAAAACTAAATGCGGCAGAGAGGAACTACTCGGTTTTAGACCGTGAGTTGTTAGCGATGGTTTGGTCAATTCTAAAACTACAAAGATTCCTCCTGGGCGCACATTTCATTCTAGAGACTGATCAGAAAGCTCTTACAGCTATTCAGACTAAGAATTTGAAGAGTTCGAGATCCACTCGATATGCTATAGCTCTTCAACCTTTTCACTTCACGGTACGAGCTATCCGTGGTGCGGATAATGTGATGGCTGACATTTTGTCTAGATGCCCACATGACTCCAACTAATACTTCTGTCCTATATTTCTATATATTACAGAGTCATAACACACCTATATTTCTACAATAGATTAGCACATCTGTACTTACTTTATATGTACACACTATCGTGCTTTGTTGTCATCTTCTTCTGTTCGTTTTTTTTAAAATGATAGAGGAGGACTGAGTAGTTAATATAAGGGCCGTTAGTTTACTAAACAGCCACAATTATTAATAATGTATTGTACCTTATGAAGCATATTAGTTATTAATTAGCATTATATTGCTTGTACTTTCTCAGAATGTCATTGTTGAGCTGAGGACTTACCTTACGAGTTCTAGATTGTGTACTTACCCTCGGAATACCAGAGCATATGTCCTGGATCGTCATGTAGTTTAACTTTGCTATGTACTTATGTCATTACATGTCAAAGAATGTACTATTTAAATTTTCCTATCAGATTTGTACATCCATTTTTAAAGACAATATTAGAGTATGCTGTTTAATGATGATTATAGTAACTTGCATACGTATATTGTGTTTACATGCTAACGTGATGTGTGTTGGTGACACCTCCCCGATGTGAATATTTTTTGAGACATATTTATTTTTCTGTTGAGGTATATCCTCACCAGACACTCTATAATTAGCCTATTGTTTGGCAATTTAATTAATTATCAGCGCATAATTCGTGCGTTTTGAGCCGCTTATCGCTTGCTCTTTGATATTGAAAAAAAAATATGTTCCACATTTTTTTTTTATCGGGAGGAGGTGGTGATATGTTGCGTGATAAATTCTCGCAACATCGTTTTATTTCAATATCTGTTTTATAACGCAAGGGCAACAACTGCTTGAAATCTATAGTCACTTTTCTCGGTAAGCATTTGTCTTCTCGCGTTAGTATCGAATGCAGTTAACTTTTGAGCTGTGGTCATTTTTGCGCTGGACTGCGCATGACTTGTCTTGTTGTTTGGTCGATCGGTTTCCGCCCACCACTAGTGGGAGTGAGCGATTTGGAATGGCGAAAGAGATGCCTCGTTGAAGAGGGGATCTCCGCGTTTTTTTGTTCTGTCAGGGATGTGTAGTCCTCTTATGGATATTTCGTTTAGTCGAGATAATACCTCTAGTGTTTTCCCACATGTCGGGAGGCGTGATATTTCTGTGTATTTCATGAAAGCAAGGTAAATTGACTTTTTCATTAACTCTATCGATTTTGGGTCGTGAGCGATTTCGATTCATAGCCTGTCTCCGAAAGTCGTCGTCACGAGATGTTCTTTCCCAGCTCACATGTCGCTGCATTGTACTGCATCGGTTGATGCAGGTACCAAGGACCATTACTTGCTACTTTGTTAAATGAACTAGGTTTAGAAAACCTTTATTATCTAGAGGATATTCTTGAGGACATTATTTATACTTCGGCAGACGTGTCTGTCTTGCTGAAGTCAAACTCAGGAGAGTGAACTGATCTCATACATCTGGTTATCTCCTGGCTGTTATAGAAAAGGATGGAGTTGTTCACCTGACTACATTTACAGCACTTTGAAATATAACATGCATCTGACTCATCATTGTAATGCTGTCTACCGTTTATTGCTGTATTGAATGTTGCTGTGATAATGACTGTTTGATGTGCCTACACATTTGCGTAACCATTTTGTCACTGTGGCGTCCACAATAAATAATGAAGAAAAACGTCAACGGCTGTTTCAAGACTCATTGACTTTATACGTCGTGAGTTTACTGACGTCCTATTTGGATTGCCCTGTTATTATATACTTGCAGTTCTAATTTTCCACCAGAACGACTGCTGATACTGCAGTTACAAAAACACCACACAGGCTTTCATCTATATATACTCAAAAGACTGTCCGCTCTGCAGTCTACAAGTAATCTGGCCTACACAAATCCTGGCCTTATAATCTCCTTAAATAAAGTACATTCACCAGAAAACTCTCCCTCCATAAGGAACAATGGCCTTACCATCTCCTAGCGCCGTTCCTGCACAATAGAAATCTATCAGGGAGGTAAATATGATTCAAAACATCGGCCTGTAGACACCAAGGCCCCAGAACATGTCCTTAACATAAAGTACACCTTATCTTCTCTTATCTGCAGGTAATCACACCTAAAATAGGCAAATAATGGTACACCTCGAAAAATGGCCAAACATCGTTCCCGTACACTACCCTTGGGAACACACACAAGACACTGGGCTGACTCCAGTCAACGCCCCAAACTTAGACTCCTCTCCGACTGCCACGGGAACACACATCTCCCGTCAAACAGTCACCGGACTCGGCTGTTCACGGACTAGCCGTGAGCTATTCACAGCCGGCCGAAACCAGTACAGAATAACTAAATGACCAGCGCTCACACGCTTTCTGTACACTCTGTTTTCTAACATATAAATGTTTAAACAACTCCCAATTAAACAAGCCGACAAGTGCCACAACCCTGAATTCACACTGTATAATCAGCATAGTACGTATCACCTCCCTTTTGGACCTTAACAGGTCTCTTTCTTTCTTAACGAGCCAATTTCTGGGCACCTTCTTGACAATATTCAACAGGCCATCCCCATCACACTGTAGTGGTGCGACCATTGATGCCCCGCCCAGTACATCATATACGGTACTTGGCATGAGTTCATTGAAGGCCTATGCTCCTTGTGGGGCCGAAGAATAATGATGATGTTAATCCCTCGCTTACCCATATTAAATGTCCTCTCTAAGGGTGCTCTCCAGGCTCGTCTAACATCCCTCTCAACGACGCGTACTCTTGCATGACCAGGACTGTAGATCCACACCAGTTCCTGGAGGTTTAAGGCCTCTCTATGTGCTTTTCATTCATGTCGTAGTAATCCATTTTGTAACTTCCGAAGCTTTGACTGAGAGTCTGACACAATAACTGCCCTGGTAACTCCAGTTTAAGACTTCCAACTTACGGCAGCAGTAGCTGCTTCTTTTTAAGTCTCTGAAGCCATCGAATTTTTTGGCCGAATACAATCACTAACCAGGAACTGCTTTCACGGTGCAGTCAAAAATATATGTACACTATCATAACGGGCAGACGCTGGAACTGGGTTGGCCATGTCCTCAGAAGAAACCCTGACACCATCACAAGAACTGCTATGTTATGGACCCCAGAAGGACCGCGAAAGAAAGGCAGACAAAAGGCAACGTGGCGGAGAACAGTGGAGGCCGAGATACAAAGCATAAACCAGAGTTGGGGGACTGCACGAAGGATGGCCAACGACGGAGCAAAGTGATGACCACTGACTGATTTGTCAGCCAGGGGCTTATGATCCGAAAAGTATAAGAAGAAAAAAAAGAAGAATAATAAGCCATCAGAGTAATTGTTCAGTCATTGCCCATTTCGCTCAGCATGCAGCATGGAACACTACTGCATTTGATCCCCAGAAAGTTTGCATGAAATCCTCAATATGATATTGTTTGGTTACAGCGTTAGTTTTTATGGCAATTTGTTATAAATGATCAGGTAGCCATCCTGAAGGGAAACCACACAACATGTCGAAGTACGAATATCAATTGTAATAAACAATAAAATAAAAAATAAAAATTCTGTACAGATTTTACGTGTTTATAAATTTATTTATTAACGCTTTTGTATTTGTGCATTTGATTTTCATTATTTATTTACGATTTAACATAAGTAGATTTATTAGCCCATATTTGTAATTCCCTAAGTTAACCGATTTCGGGAATCTTTAACACTTAATGTTCATTCGTCGTTTTAACGATAAGGAATAGCAAATATCCAAAATACGTTTACATAACAAAGGCTAATCAAAAGACAAATACACATTTGATTTATAAAATTCTGCTTGTAAACAGTAACACGTTCATTCACACATAATGTGAAGCAACAAAAAGAAAGAAACACACAAATTCACACAAATAAATATTAAACCTACCCTCTGTTCTATACGAATGTCCTTAAGTCTTCTACTATTTACTGGACCCAGTATCAAGGTCTTTGTCTTGTTTGGACTGACACATACTGTTAATAGGAGAACAACAGAAGTGATTGCGTCATTTAAGGGCTGAGTTGCCCACTGTATACTTCCGGTGTTATCTTGTGTGTTTCGTACTGATAAATAGCCAGCAAAGCATATTTTTTTTTGGGGATGCCTAGCTGGCCGTGGGGTCAGTGTGATTCGCTTGATAGCTAGGCGGAGTTGTCGTACGGAAGGTACGGGGTTCGAACCCTGGGTAAGCCACTCACGTCTGTTGTTTTTCTGTTGTCCAAGTGTTCTACTTCTTTATTTCTTACGAGTGCCTGAAAACATACCTTTATGTTTGTCTAATATTAATTTATTGTTTACAGGCCTCGGGTTTCCCTTCCTTATGTGTTATTTATGTTCATACAATACCAGAAACCTACCCACTGTTCTATACTATTGTCCTTTAGTCTTCTACTATTTACTGGACCCAGTATCAAGGTCTTTGTCTTGTTTGGACTGACACATACTGTTAAATAGGAGAACAACAGAAGTGATTGCGTCATTTAAGGGCTGAGTTGCCCACTGTATACTTCCGGTGTTATCTTGTGTGTTTCGTACTGATAAATAGCCAGCAAAGCATCTTTTTTTTGGGGATGCCTAGCTGGCCGTGGGGTCAGTGTGATTCGCTTGATAGCTAGGCGGAGTTGTCGTACGGAAGGTACGGGGTTCGAACCCTGGGTAAGCCACTCACGTCTGTTGTTTTTCTGTTGTCCAAGTGTTCTACTTCTTTATTTTTCTTACGAGTGCCTGAAAACATACCTTTATGTTTGTCTAATATTAATTTACTGTTTACAGGCCTCGGGTTTCCCTTCCTTATGTGTTATTTATGTTTATACAATACCAGAAACCTACCCTCTGTTCTATACTAATGTCCTTAAGTCTTCTACTATTTACTGGACCCAGTATCAAGGTCTTTGTCTTGTTTGGACTGACACATACTGTTAATAGGAGAACAACAGAAGTGATTGCGTCATTTAAGGGCTGAGTTGCCCACTGTATACTTCCGGTGTTATCTTGTGTGTTTCGTACTGATAAATAGCCAGCAAAGCATCTTTTTTTGGGGATGCCTAGCTGGCCGTGGGGTCAGTGTGATTCGCTTGATAGCTAGGCGGAGTTGTCGTACGGAAGGTACGGGGTTCGAACCCTGGGTAAGCCACTCACGTCTGTTGTTTTTCTGTTGTCCAAGTGTTCTACTTCTTTATTTCTTACGAGTGCCTGAAAACATACCTTTATGTTTGTCTAATATTAATTTACTGTTTACAGGCCTCGGGTTTCCCTTCCTTATGTGTTATTTATGTTTATACAATACCAGAAACCTACCCTCTGTTCTATACTAATGTCCTTAAGTCTTCTACTATTTACTGGACCCAGTATCAAGGTCTTTGTCTTGTTTGGACAGCTAAAGTAGACACTGCCGTCACAGATTTGGTTCTTAAAGATTTCGCTTATACCAAATAGCAGCTTGATGTGCAGACGTCACCGGAATGCTTTTCTAACTGTCTTTGCTTTCTCTACCTCACGGCCAGAGTCGCGCATATCCATTTTTACAGCTGGGTAGAATGGAGCGGGATGCAACCGGCTTTCGAACCCGGCCCCATTGCCTCATCAAGCAAGCTCTCAAACCATTCAGACCCGAACACTTCTTACCACTGGTGGATCTAGGAATTGTCCAAGGGAGGGGCGATACATCAGAATGATAAGGCTTCTCCCAAACCCCTTTCCGCTCCTTATTTACACATATTTTTAGACAATTAAAAAATAAAATCACAAATTTTGAAAAATTGTGACAACTTAATAGTTTTATTATACAGTTATATATATATATATAACTAATTATAATATAATTACATAAAAGTAAGTTGCTATAAAGAGACAACATTTAATAAAAATTCTTACATATTTTATATTATACGATAAAAAAATATTTTATTTGGTATTGGCCGCCCGGTACAGAAATTATTCGCCTCTTGTCACAAAGTCCTCTGTTTTTGTGGGGGAGTGAAGTCCCTTGGTGTCGCCTGCCTGGCGCCGTCTTTCGTCTCATTGTTGTATGGCGGTTCCCATTAGTGGCTTTCATTGTCCCGCCACGTAGAATTACTTGAAAACTGCGTTCGTAACCTTTAGGGAGGGTACTTACCGTTGTCTGGTAGCAGACATGTTTTAATTCGTCCGTCCTCCGACCTAACGATTACTTACATTTAAGTCCCAAGTTGAGGAAGGGGGGGGGGGGGGAAGGGGGGGGGGCGGGGGAGAGAACACTGGAGCGGCTGATATGAAATAAAGGATTTCAAAGTCCCAAGGGAGGGGCGATCGCCCCGTCACCACCCCCTTGGATCAGCCAATGCTTCTTACTTATGGACATTTAAGCAACCAAATACACATTATTACTTCAAATATTTTCAATCTTTCCGTCAGTCTATCTATCTATCTATCTATCTATCTATCTATCTATCTATCTATCTATCTATCTATCTATCTATCTATCTATCTATCTATCTATCTATCTATCTATCTATCTATCTATCTATCTATCTATCTATCTATCCATCTATCTATCTATCTATCTATCTATCTATCCATCTATCTATCTATCTATCTATCTATCTATCTATCTATCTATCTATCTATCTATCTATCTATCTATCTATCTATCTATCTATCTATCTTTCTTTCTTTCTTTCTATCCATTGTCACGAGTGGGGGATGTTTTGTAAATATTTGTCGAGTTTGACAATTTTAGTGAAATCGACAAAGTAAGTGAACTGTCAGATTTATAAAGAAGACACAGATAATGTGTGAAAATAGGGTGACTGTATGACAACCTGGAAGGAGGGCTATTACAGCTATCTCTCTTGCCAAGGCCATACTCGCTTATAGTCTTACGAATCACCCGCTCTCTCTTCTTTCTCACAGACTGATCGAGAATATAGTAAGAGCTAAATTTGTATGGAGAAAGGTCATGAACAGCGCAGTAACAAAAGGTTTAAATTTATTAAATTCTTGAAAGTAGAAAATATTTATCAAGTGTATCAGCACACCAACAAAACAAGAAAAGAAGCAAAATCACAACAATATAACAATTACCAAAACACATCAAGGGAACAAAACCAACTGTTTTGCCCCGATCCATAAACTAAACCCAGAGATAAATCCTTCGGCCGTATGTGTACGATACAACGATATCTTAGTGTCTTAAGTCTCTACCTAGACTGGAGGAGTATACTAACTCCACTGGGGAAAAGCAAATGCTATCCTTGCGTAGCCTTCACAAATTACTAACACGATCAGCTGTAGGTTTATCTCTTAGTCTTTCCACTGACCGCAAACACGTGCGGAAGTTTTGACTGACCAGAAGTATACAAGACGAGGTCAAATTAGGACAGCTGTCCGCTGCGCTATTATCAGCACGTGAAATAGGCCTGCGTGCTTGATGCTTAAATCCGGTTTGGGTTGGTTTTAAACTTTATTGTGACTGAGCGCTCAGTTTAAGCACACAGTCAGATGCTTTCAATTTCAGCTGGTGAAGTTGAGCAAGATGAGATATTGGATGCCGCTAAAGCTCTGACTTGTTTTAAATCAACAAATAGTAAACCACTACTGCACAATACGATTTCAGATTTCCTGTTGCTGGTTAAACACTGCATGAGCTAAATTTCCCGTTAGAGGGTGTGACGACTTGCCCAATCTTCTCTTCATTTTTTTTTTATTATTTACGTGACATCATTTTTCTCATCCTCAATGCATGATCGCAAAGTCCCGGGAATTGTCACTTGCGGATAATCTCCTTGCGTTCGGTGATTTTCTCCTCAAAGTTTAATGCTATTTTTAGATACGACGTCATTGTTGACCACTGACCTCGGTAACTAGAAACCTGCTTTAATTTAGGACTGCTTAAACTTAGGGAGAACCAGTTTAGGCCACTCAGGAAAACATCACGTGACTTTTAACGTTATTGATTGGAGCGTCTATATGAGGCTAAGGTCACATGATGCACGCTACGGATCACGTGTCCAAGCGGAAATGACCCGCTAAAAGGCGGCAAATCCAGCATTTTTTCACTTGCCCAGGAAACCTCGAGACCGCTAGAACTAATCCCGATATCGGCGAATTCTCGCATTAAAAGCACTGAAGCCACGAGTCTAATTGCGGGTTAGCGTCCATCTGAGTAGGTAAGTGGAAATCTTGTTAGAAAATAGTATTGTGATGGAATGTGTAGTACCTTGCAAAATCGACGCAAGATTGGTATAACTGCGTTTACTTTATTCATAATTTTTGTTTTACGATCACATCCAGCCACATGTGATCGGGTATATTTTATGATCCCACGGGATATGTACAACATATTCATAATAATGTATAACGGGAATATATTTAGCTATTAATTTCCATATTATTTGATTATTTTTGACCCGACGTTTAGACTAACGGAAATTAATATTAACGATAATGTTGACAGACCGTGACATATATTCATTATAAATTATATGACGATTAGGCTAGAGGCACAGAACTAGAATACTGTTGCCGACATTTCTATGATAAATTTGGTGGGTTTAACTGACATTTATAATAATTCATCGGGTTAAGTTGACGATAAATCAGTCTAAAGAATTATAATACTGCCACTGGGGCAGAGAAATATAATAAAGGACAGACAGGAGAAACTTGAATTCAAGATTAGGCTCTAGACATATGATGTTAGAGACTAAAATCTGAGATGACTGGCAGAGGGACGGCTTAGGGAAGACTGCTTTCTAAAGCTAGAAAATTAATGAAGCGTCGTATTTGTCTTCAGTCTATGGTGGAGCCTTGCACGACAGTCCAATCTCAGAGCAGAATACGGAGTCGAGCACAGAGAAGGCAAATCCGAACCATTCAAGACCTACCTGGGGCAACGTCAGGAGACCGGAGAACTAACCACGCTTCACTATCAGCCAGGGGCTGAAAAGCTAAGTTTCCTATAGAAAGGGAACTCACCAGATCAATGCATAATTTTTGTCAGCCATGATGAAACACACGTGATGTGAGACACATAGTACATACAGCAGACACTAATTCCATCGACAATACTATCATTCACCATCTATTCATTTTAATTGCAATAAACCAATTGGGTGTATATACTGTACCCCATGCTTTGTTCCTTCTATTAGATGTTTCATATTGTCTGATGTTTATCTTCCTTTATAAGGGAGGGGGCTCGTAAAATATAACATAATTTAAAGAATAACAATAATAGATAACTGAGAAGGGGACGACGGTAGCGAGAGACCAAATATCTCCTTACAATCTTTTCCAGACCTGTCTAGTTAGGAGAATTTACCCTCTTTGTCTCCCTTCAGTGGTGGAAAACCCAGCAGGAATTCCTTGAGCCAAATCTTCCACATTCAGATCTATTATTTCCTCTAAATAATTCTTATCCTTAAACGCTACGTGACACTGGGGTCTCAGTCCGGGATTTGAACTTATGTATTTTATCATACCTCTGGGATAGTATCATTCATTCAGTCACTACAGTATACCATTTTAACACATGTATTTTCACACAGTGAGCTCTAGAAAGACAGAAAACATTTTTTTCTAGAATTTCAGGCATTGATTGGTGAATCCCTTTATATATGTTGTGTTTAATTAAGTTAGTTTATGATTTTGTATTTCATTGAATTACAGACCTTAAGTCTCCATAACTGTAGTAATTTCATTCTACAGCAGTTTGATAATTAGTAAGTTTTGCTTGTTGTTAGAAATACTATTGGAAGGTAGCACTAGCTTACTCAGTGTGGACTATAACAGCAAAAGATGGCTGAAATAGTTAAGCTTAAGGCAGCACTAGGGGAGGCCGGTCGAGATCTAGGTTATAGTGTGGTGGACCTTGCGAATTATGTCAGTGTCGAGACTGATAAGTATTACGCTCGAGAAACAGCGAAAGCTGAAAGAGAAGAGCGAATAAAGTTAGCCGAAATAGATTAGAGGATAAAAGCTGTAGACGCTAGGGAAAGAAGCGAGAGGGATGAACGCGAGCATGCACTGAAGATGAAACAGTTAGAGATGCAGGGACAGGCTCAAAGAGTTGAACTGGTAGCCGGTGCGACAGCATCTACCTCATCAGGCAACCAATCGCCACGGTCAGATAATATGCCCTACTTGCAAATGGGGAGCATAGGACCTTTGCCATCCTCACTCATGTCAAACTTGGGACCCTTGACGTTTCCATTTGAAGCTTTCTCGGAACAAGCCGACTCGATCGATAGGTATTTGGACAAATTTGAGAAGTTTGCCACCACGTTTGGTTTGGAGAAGAGCAAGTGGCACCTGAAACTGTCGCAAGGGCTTAGAGGAACTGCTTATGACGTATATAGCAAGCTTCCTCCAGGTTTACAGGATGACTACGACTCTCTGAAAAAGGCACTATTGGTTCGTTATGAGCTACATGCTGACGCCTATAGGAAGAGGTTCCGTAACGCTAGGAGGGAAGTTGGCGAGAGCGTTGCTCAGCTTGCTGCGAGACTGGATTCCTACGTGGAGAAGTGGGGTGCCCTAGGAAATTTTGCTCATGATTGGGAAGGCCTGAAGGAAATGGTCATGATCGAGCAACTGAAGGACACCATGACTTCCGACATGAGAAGATTCCTGACAGAGAATGGGGCCAGCACTTTAGAATCCATAGTCCAGTTAGCGGAACGATATCAGGCAGCACTATCAGAGAATCCACCACCCAGACGGAAACAACCAGATTACGTATCTAGACAGACAGCTCAGGCACACTTGGACCCCCAAATGAATCTACCTTACCACCACTTCAAAAAGCATGACAAGCCAGACTACAAGACTACTCAGAGATCAGCTTTCCAGCCTCAGAGGCGGGGAGAAAAGTGGTGTAAGACGTGCAAAATGAGCAACCACAATACTGCCGAGTGCAGAAGGAAAAACCCCCCACATCAGGTTGCATGTTTGCAGGTGAGGGCTGTTGAAGGAAGGAACTGACAGTGGGTCAGAATAGCCTCCATCACCCACCTATACAGGAGACAGTGACCGTGAATGGCAAACAAGTCATCGGGATGTATGACACAGGTTTGTCCTATGACGCGGTCGTTTCTTCATCTCTGGTGCACCCCGAACAACTCACCACAGGAACAGTGGATATCCAGGGGCCACTCAAGGGAGCATTACCCTTAAATTTGCCCATAGCGAAGATTCAGGTCAGTTGTCGCTATGTAGAAGGGGAAATCAATGCTGCAGTTTTAGAGGATCCTTTCTACCCCCTGATGTTAGGGCGCAGATATGTCTTTTTAGGAGAACCAGTAAAGCCTGTGGTTATGGCTGCCATCCAGACCAGGTCTGACTCCAAATGCATAGAGAGGGACTCTAAATTAGAACATCATCCGAATAAGATGAAAAGGGCTCAAGCAGCTGATAACACATTGGGGCCTTGCTTTGGCAAATTGAAAAACTCACATAACCCTCGGAGAAAGGGTGACTTTTATATGGAACATGGACTCTTGCACAGGAAAGCTGGCAGAGGGCTAAAAAGTCATGGACAGATTGTGGTGCCATCCATATATAAAAATAAAGTTATGGAATGGGGGCACGGTGCTACTTTGAGTGAACACCTGGGTAATGGTGCCACAAATCAAAGGATAGCCACCCGTTATTATTGGCCCGGCATCACAGAAGACATAGCTCGGTATGTGAAGTCCTGTTCAGAGTGTAACCAGGTAACCTCAACACATAGGGTAGACCAGTTACAGGACCTAGGGAAGCATTGCTGCAGACGTAGGCATCCAAAGAAAACCAGGAAGAAAACCAGAATACTTACCTTGGAAAAACAACGTAGGGGCAGATTTTTTGAGCAGACATCCGGACGCAACCGAGGAGATATGAGAAACTGAAAAAGAAGAGGAAGACAGGACCAGAGGAGTTGGACGGAACGTCAAACTTCAGGAGGGGCTTGTGTGACGACTTGCCCAATCTTCTCTTCATTTTTTTTATTATTTACGTGACATCATTTTTCTCATCCTCAATGCATGATCGCAAAGTCCCGGGAATTGTCACTTGCAGATAATCTCCTTTCATTTCATAACCCTCCACTCCCAAAGGAGCATAGGCCTTCAACAAACACATGCCAAGTCCTCCTGTCACGTGCCATCATCTCAAGTTCTTTCCATGTTCTCCTCATCATTTTCACCTCTGTTTCCAACTCTCTTCTCCACCTCGATTTTGTATTCCCTCATTTCTGCTGCTACTTGTGCCACTTTCCCTTGTTCGTTCAATGTCCGAACATTCCAGGTGCCAAATCTGGAAGTTCTCCTAGAAGAAAGAAGGTTAGTCAGCAACACAGACTCCTTTCGGCTTTCTCTGTGTTGCATCATACGCCTCCCCGCGAGAGGACCTTCCCCTGTCTTGGATGGCTGTGTTTTATTTTCTTTATTTGACTTGTCCATATTTGTTGAAGTTTTTTGTGGTTTAAATTTTTTTTACAGGATGGGGTAACCGGCCCCATGCCCAACCCTCCTTAGTCGCCTTCTACGACATGCTTGGCAGATAATCTCCTTGCGTTCGGTGATTTTCTCCTCAAAGTTTAATGCTATTTTTAGATACGACGTCATTGTTGACCACTGACCTCGGTAACTAGAAACCTGCTTTAATTTAGGACTGCTTAAACTTAGGGAGAACCAGTTTAGGCCACTTAGGAAAACATCACGTGACTTTTAACGTTATTGATTGGAGCGTCTATATGAGGCTAAGGTCACATGATGCACGCTACGGATCACGTGTCCAAGCGGAAATGACCCGCTAAAAGGCGGCAAATCCAGCATTTTTTCACTTGCCCAGGAAACCTCGAGACCGCTAGAACTAATCCCGTTATCGGCGAATTCTCGCATTAAAAGCACTGAAGCCACGTGTCTAATTGCGGGTTAGCGTCCATCTGAGTAGGTAAGTGGAAATCTCGTTAGAAAATAGTATTGTGATGAAATGTGTAGTACCTTGCAAAATCGACGCAAGATTGGTATAACTGCGTTTACTTTATTCATAATTTTTGTTTTACGATCACATCCAGCCACATGTGATCGGGTATATTTTATGATCCCACGGGATATGTACAACATATTCATAATAATGTATAACGGGAATATATTTAGCTATTAATTTCCATATTATTTGATTATTTTTGACCCGACGTTTAGACTAACGGAAATTAATATTAACGATAATGTTGACAGACCGTGACATATATTCATTATAAATTATATGACGATTAGGCTAGAGGCACAGAACTAGAATACTGTTGCCGACATTTCTATGATAAATTTGGTGGGTTTAACTGACATTTATAATAATTCATCGGGTTAAGTTGACGATAAATCAGTCTAAAGAATTATAATACTGCCACTGGGGCAGAGAAATATAATAAAGGACAGACAGGAGAAACTTGAATTCAAGATTAGGCTCTAGACATATGATGTTAGAGACTAAAATCTGAGATGACTGGCAGAGGGACGGCTTAGGGAAGACTGCTTTCTAAAGCTAGAAAATTAATGAAACGTCGTATTTGTCTTCAGTCTATGGTGGAGCCTTGCACGACAGTCCAATCTCAGAGCAGAATACGGAGTCGAGCACAGAGAAGGCAAATCCGAACCATTCAAGACCTACCTGGGGCAACGTCAGGAGACCGGAGAACTAACCACGCTTCACTATCAGCCAGGGGCTGAAAAGCTAAGTTTCCTATAGAAAGGGAACTCACCAGATCAATGCATAATTTTTGTCAGCCATGATGAAACACACTTGATGTGAGACACATAGTACATACAGCAGACACTAATTCCATCGACAATACTATCATTCACCATCTATTCATTTCAATTGCAATAAACCAATTGGGTGTATATACTGTACCCCATGCTTTGTTCCTTCTATTAGATGTTACATATTGTCTGATGTTTATCTTCCTTTATAAGGGAGGGGGGGGGGCTCGTAAAATATAATATAATTTAAAGAATAACAATAATAGATAACTGAGAAGGGGACGGCGGTAGCGAGAGACCAAATATCTCCTTACAACCTTTTCCAGACCTGTCTAGTTAGGAGAATTTACCCTCTTTGTCTCCCTTCAGTGGTGGAAAACCCAGCAGGAATTCCTTGAGCCAAATCTTCCACATTCAGATCTATTATTTCCTCTAAATAATTCTTATCCTTCAACGCTACGTGACAGAGGGCTTGTGAAGAGGGTTGCAATTTCATGTACGTTATGACAACTCGCGGAGTTCGTTGCTTACTGGAACCGTGAGGTCGAGGAGCATGTTACATTTCTTAACTGAGATCCAGCAGTAACAGTGGGATACCCTGGAACTGAGACCAAAACATATAACCTTTACATCAAGCAAATAAATACAATCATAAAAAGGTATAATAAACTGTTATGTCCCGTTGTAGTAGGTGTATTATAATTATGCTAGGTAAATCTCGATGCTGTCTTTATCCACATGCGTTGTCCTCCTGTTAATTCCACTCTATCAATTATCAGCCTGCAGTCGCATAAGCTAAAATATCCTGTGCCTACATGTACATCACAGCATGTGCTCTGACAGAAACAATCTGCTCGATGTCTTCTTCCAACTCAACATATGAGTTGTCCAATCAAGTGGTTCCCGTTAAGAGGGTGCACTATTAATCATATCATTACTTGACATACATAAAATATTAGCACTAAGTACATTACACAATAAAATTGTATGCGCCACGTGGGGTCGATACACAAAAGGAAAAGTAATTACTTCCCACTAATAGAAACACACCAAAAATGCAATGTTATAATGCTATTATAATACACATGATCGAATTGCTCTGTTGTAGCCTGACGCAGGCGACTACGTTGCTGCACGTCAGCGGGGTTGAGACCGCTGGTATATTGCGATAAAGATGAGAGATCTCTGATGCCTCTAGCATAGAGTCTCCGACCGCATTCTGGGGTTCTACTGAATCATAACCGATCTCAGTAGCTTCTATCTTCGAAGAAAGATAGGTAATATCTGCAACTGGTAGTATTTTCTCGTTCGCTCTTCCCCTACCAACATGAAGAGGGACAGAGCCGTCTAATATAGCTCCTTACAAATTCGTAAGGCAGCTCTTCTCACTGTCTTCTGCCCTGAGAAGTACATGAGATTCACGTGGAGTCCCAGGGATTCCTCCGCCTGAAACCCTGTTTCTACCAAAATCATCAACTTTGCCCTCCCTTGAGGGAGTTAATAACGTCAGTTGGAAAAAGCCCTTCAATGACAGATCGACTTCCTGGGATAGAGGCTCCGCAGTCTGCAAGCAGAGAACTGGACGGTTTAGGATCCCGTGCGATCGCGGAGTGTCCGAAACAAAGCTCTAGATGTCTTTTTCTAAAGTTCCTTGGAAATCAATGGAAACTTTAACCCTTTTAGCAGGCGCCTCTTTCTTGCACCATGGCCGCGCAGGGTTATGAGAGGAATACCTCCTCCCTCTGATCGTTGAGTTGGATGGATACGCCTCTGCATATGTTTTTTCGCTGTCCCACCGGGGAGCTTGAGAAATATGACGTGATAGGATTTCGGGCCCTTTCCTCGACGTTTCATGTCGATTAGGTTGTGCTCGTTCGCGAGTATGAGAGATTAGATAGCTATTCGAATTATAAGGCTTATTCTCATTACTCCCACTTTTGTGCAGTTTCCACGCCTGGGATCGTTTCGTAATCTTCCCCATGGTTTTAAGGCTTCTTTCCCTACATAAGTCCTTTCCTTGTTTGGGCTTCGGGTCCGTGTCCAAAGGAAAGTCCATTTTCTGGAGTTGTGGCGCAGTTTTAACAGACACGTTGTCTATTCGGGCAGTAGTTTGAGAACCCGAGTGGTTAGAGTTTTCGTCTATTTCCACCCTGCGGAATCGGCTTTCTATTTCATTCATTTTGATTTGGTGTAACCTTTCCCATTCTCTTCTAGCTATCTCACATTCTTGTCTTTTTATTTCCCATTGCTTGTCTCTTTCTTGCCACCGCTTTTCTCGTTCTTGTCTCTCCATCTCAAATTTCTGCTTGTCCTTTTCTATCTCTACTTCTACATACTCTCGGATGCCTGCTTCATCCCTTCCCATCTGTTTCGCGCACCATGCGAAGAGCATTCGGATTTCAAAGAAGTCGTGTTCACCATAATGCCTCAGCATGAGCACCGCGCAATCTAATAATGACTGAGTTCCTTCATCACTCAACTTTAGTTTCTCAGCTATATCAAGTGCAACTCTTTGCACATTAGCTAGGTCGGCCATTGTATCAGGGCGAGCAAACACTATGTAAGTTATAGCCTTAGAGATCTTAGTTACCTAGCCAACTAGGTGCTAATTAACTTCGCCTGTGAGTTAACAGGCCTGGGAAAAATTTAAGACGAGAAGCATAGATACTATGATTCGCGACAAGCAAAAACCCACAAAACGTCCAGAAAAAAATCCTCTATATCTATGTATATCCATATATCCATCCATTCACCCACCCACCTGTAATAACATGGATCTTTCATCTGCACAAGATCAATGAGACAAGTTCTTCGTCATCATCACGATTGCTCCATTAGTTTCCAAGTACCTTTTTCAAAACACATTCCAGTCTTACCCAGCTGTAAATCGTTACCTGACTCTTCTCGTGAGAAAAGGAAGGAAAAGGCAGCGAGTAAGGAAATTTATACCAAATAGCAGCTTAATGAGGTGAAGTGACCAGTTGCTATCTGCCTTTGTCTTCTCTACCTCGAGTTCCGTATCCATTTTTACAGTTGAGTAGACTGCAGTGTGACGCGACTTTCTTTCGAACCGATCCCTTTGACTCAACCATTCAGACGCGTTCATTTCTTACTTATGGACATTTAAGCAAATGACCCTACCTCTCGATCCTGGACCAGGTATAGTGAAGCCTCTATTCACGTCACTCTCCTACGGCAGCATCTGCTATGGGTCTACCTTTGTTACTGTTATTGTTGATCAGAAGACGTCATTGCACTCCGGGCAAACTCATAGGTGCTCAATCTCTCTCAGCAATTGTCGAAGAGTATGAATGTAAATTGTTCCTGTTGCGCACTGGTTGTATACACGCCGGATGCGTCTCTCGTACGTCCATCCCTGCTGGTCTTACCGTTTGATGCCAAATTCCAGCAGTCTTAGCCATGATGATTCATCGATGGCTGTGTCATTTTCTAATAGGCGATCATGAATTGTCCTCAGTATTTCTGTCTTATCCATGTCCATTGCACCTTCTATGGGTGCTCTTGAAGCTAGTCTGTCAGCTCTTTCATTGCCGCATACCCATGCGTTCCCAGGACAGTAAATCCACACCAGTTCTTGAAGATTCGATGCTTCTATGGAGGTTTACCATTCATGTCGAGGCTATCTATTTTGGACCTTTACCTTACCTTTACAAGTATGTGATTGCTTTATAAGTTATTTGTGAGAAAGAGAGTTCTTCATTGTTATACAGAACCAATCTTGACATATGGGAGTGTGTCCTGGACAATTAGTAAACAAATAGGGAAGACACTAGAGGCAACAGAGATGTGGTTTTACTAAAGAATGCTAAAAATACCATGGACAGCCAAAAAGAGTAATGAGGATGTCCTGAAAGAGGCCAATGCGCAAAGAAAACTGATTTCACAAGTTAGAAAGAAGCAATCCACTTTTTTGGGCAGGTTATGAGAAGAGGAAAGCTGGAATATATCGTAACAACAGGTAAGATTGAAGGAAAAAGAGATAGGGAAGACAAAGAGAGCAAATACTGAACCGTTTCACATTGTGACATGGAAAGTAGTCAACAGCAGAAGTCATAAATTGTACTGGAGACAGGAAGTTGTGGAGAGGCATGATCTCCTGCGACACTAAGCACGGTACTTGACGAAGAAGAAGAGCGCCTTGTGCAGACTTCTTGCAAGAAGGCCAGTTGCAGGTGTACCACCATGACCCACAGGGAGCGAAAAGAACAAAAATAGTGGTAATGAGAACACTTAGTTCTTTCAAACACTTCAGAATTCAATAATTATTTTTGATGGCTGCTGGTTGGATGAAGATAATGGAAGTAACTTAAACAGTTTATCAACATTTTCACTTTTTTGAAGCAGGGAGCCTGCCTTAAACAAAGCATTAAAGTACTCTGTTCTGTAGCAATTTGTTTTAAATGATCCCACACAAAAGAAATCAAGTCCAGAGAGTAGGGCTGCTGCCGTGGCAAAATTTAAAAATTAGACGCTTACCCACCACAAAAAAATTTATAGAGTGTGTGATTCCTACATACCAGCCATAACCCTCATTGTCAGCACTAACCATCATCCTCGTTATCACCACGAACATTGGGAGCCGCGCTGGTGTAATGGTTACCACACTGCGCTGGCTATCGGGTGATCCAGGTTCGAGCCCTGGCGATGACATTTGAAAGAGTGTCGTCGACCGGGACTTGGACTGGAATAATTCGAGCTCTGGCGAAGACATTTGAAGGAGTGTCGTCGATCAGGGACTGGAATAACCTGAACGACTCCTAAGCCGACCCAGCTCTAATGGGTACCTCCGAAATCGGCGAGTATCTGCCTGAATGGCGAGAAGACACCTGTCATTGTACAGGGAAAAAAGGGTTACTCACGTAAAATCAGTCTCAGGTTAGACATATTAACCAGAGATTTCTTCTCGAATAATAGCAGGCGTACGAAAAAAAGAAAAAAAACCACGAACATCATCATTATCTCGTGTTTAATTTTTCACTATTTATGTGACAATATTATCTCTGGGGCGTTACAGTAGCATTGATCTAACTCCTGAGATATTATGCTTCGGTGACAGGTCTTGTAATTGTGGCCGTGTACATAGTTGTTCCTTTGGAAACAGACTATATTCTTACAAGACAGAGGAAGCACAGACCACCCCATAATTTTATATTTTATGAGAAACAGAAAATAATAAATAGTGTCACATATTTAGGGTAGAGTCGCTTCTACACGCCATTTCTAATAATTGGGTGATTTCCCCTGACCAATCGGATAGCTCAGATTTACCCCGGGGAAAGTGGAACAACGACGCCATTTGGGCAGTAGAATGAAAGAGCGCAACTCAAGAGGTCGTATCTGGTCCAGCTCTACATATTTCTTAGTTTGAGAGAATCAAACTTCAACATTTCTTATAAAATGTGTATTTCAGGACATTGAGTGGTTATAATTTTCTTACTGGCGTAAGTAGTGACAATCGTTAAATATGTATTTTGAATAGAGCTCCCAACCCTAGTCGCAGCAGAACTAGGTTCGAGGATTTGAGTCAATTTGCAAAAACATAGTCTTACACCTCAAACCATGTAGAGTAGAAAATATTCTTGTGTTGGAAAGCATTTAACTCAAGGAATGCTTATGATTATAAAGAAATCAAGGACAAATCTGAGGAGATGGGTAAATGTCGTCGAACCTAAAATAAGACTGTAACTTAAAAGAAGGAACACGGTGGAATGAGAAGGTTCGCCATATTTGACAATTGAGTAGGCCTACGAGACAAGGATGCAAAAAGGGATTTTTGCATCGATGAAAGCATCTGATGAGATGATAGAATTTTATTATACTTATTATTGTAAAAATGTTCTGAATTCCAGACTTTGTGAAATTTTAAGTTTCATGCTGAAAGATATTAAAAGTTTTGCATGAAATCGAACGCTGTTGAAAAGGTGAATTATCTATCTATCCATTTCAATTAAATTCGCTACATCAACACCTAAGAGAAGAAAATCGAACCTGGTAACACAAATTTAAGAGAGAAATCTAAATCTCTGGTGATTAGGCCAGTTAAACATCTGCTCTCTGTAAAGTAAACTGAAGATACTGCATATACCGGCCCGACCTGCCCCCCCACATGAAGGTAATATGGTGCCGTTCCCAGTCCTAAGGAACACCTGCCCCGGCCTACCGCCCCAGTTGGTGCCCCCCCCCCCTCCCCCCCCCCCCCCCCCCCCCCCCCCCCCCCCCCCCCCCCCCCCCCCCCCCCCCCCCCCCCCCCCCCACCCCCCCTGAGGATTGTCCCCCCAGGGGCCCATACTCCCCATAGTCCAGAGGAACTGGGAAGGCTTGGCGTGAAATTTGTATTACAAAGGGACTTTTTGCTCCACATACGCTAAAGGGGTAATCATCATCGTCATCACCTTCCTCCCCACCCTCACCCCTTTAAATCTGCGCTGTCATGTGGCGGGAATAGGATATGTAGAATTATAAGGTCGAGGACAGGGCAAAGGACCATCTCAGTCAAACAGGTAAACGAAATGATCATCAATCATCATATCCCTCTACCTTGCTCCCTCTACCTCTGCAGGGATCCCTCTCCAGGCTCTCTCTCAGCAGCTCTCTCCCCACGCTGTACCTAGCAATCTGGTTTTCTCTGCTCAATTTGTTTTGACATAATGAGGTGGCCAGCTTCTCTCCATGCTCTCAACTCTCATATTGTTCTCCTTACTCGACATCCCATGTCTGGTAATCTGAAGTAATTCTACATACTTACTGTTGGTGATAATCTTCTATTGCAAAGCACGAGCCCTCCCTCAATCCTCTACACAATAGAAACAGAGCGACTCACAAACAGTCTCTCACTCAATTCTTCAGGGGACATCGGTATATTCTCCCGGGGGGGGCTTGTCTTTTCACTCAAATTTGTCGCGCATCTCTTCCACTTATCTTGATTCTTCACTCTACTCAGATGTTGCTCTCATATGATCTCCCCTTCATTGTATCTCCAACTCCTGGCCCTATATCCACCTCTTCTCCCCTATAAAAAATCTTTTGGGAAATTATTCGCGACGCCGACCACTTCGTGTATTACAACATTTTGCCAGGAAAATTGGTTCAAAATGCTGAAACCTCCCTCAAATGTTCCACCTATGCGAGTGTGACCGTACGTTTATATATAAATTTTTCTGATTGGATGACTAGAGTGACGTTGTCGGGAGGTTTTGTTTCTCAATAATGTTCGTATTGAATCAGGGGCGTACACTTCCCTTGCCCCTGTGTGACTTGAATCTTTGAGGGAGGTCTCCAGTATTATCCAAGTTATGCAAGCGACCCCTACTCATGTATTGTATTATCTGTAGGGTCACATTGATGCTGGTAGTGAACGAACGAACGTACAACTTTATTTTTCAAATGGTATTAAGAATTGGGTCACGCAAAGGCCCGTTCTAACATTCTCCTCCTTCTTCTATCTCTCTCTCTCTCTCTCTCCTCTCTCTCTACTCTCCTCTCTCTGTCTCATCTCGTCTCTCTCTACTCTCTCCTCTCACTCTCTCTCTCTCTCTCTCTCTCTCTTCTCCACTCTACTCTCTCATATCCTCTCTCCCTCTCTCCTCTCTCCCTCCTCTCTCTCTCTCTCCTCGTCCCCCACTCTCTCTCTCTCTCTCTCTCTCACTCAACATCATCTTGCATACTGTGTCCATTAATTCCCACATGTTACTTAATTTAAGCATTAATTTAAATGCATGCAGCGTTATAAAAGTAACT
This sequence comes from Oreohelix idahoensis, assembly GCA_024509875.1. Taxonomy (NCBI): domain Eukaryota; kingdom Metazoa; phylum Mollusca; class Gastropoda; order Stylommatophora; family Oreohelicidae; genus Oreohelix; species Oreohelix idahoensis. The sequence continues at coordinate 274,516 of JAMPIV010005777.1, forward strand.
AGAACAATCGCATACATTTATAGTTATTTCAATCATTTCATAAGCAAAGTTAAGTTGTCTTTAAAAGAAAAATCAGCAAAAAAAACAAATGAAAAAAAACAACAAAAAAGCAAACAAAAATCAGATCAAAACTCTCTCCTCTCCCCCCCACCCCCCCAAATACAGTACATTCAAGACTGTGTTTTGAAAACATAATCAAGTTATTTAGGATGGCTGTGACGGTATTGCCTCCCCTGCTTTACAGTAGTGGGTCCAACAGTGGCCAAATCACTCAAAGAGTATCTAATATGGGCTTCAAAGGTATCTACCTTCGCACATGGAATTACTCTTGGCAAGAGATGTAGGATAGACATGTGTAATGGACACGTTTCTGTTAACAAAGGGAGTCTTTTGCACAAAGATATTTCAGATAAGCGAAAAAACAATGCCTGCTTTGGCTGAGCACGTTAATTCTAGAATCTGCCACAGTCTAAACTTTTGTGTAAGAATATAACACTTTATTGCACAGCTCGTTCAGCTCCCACCCCTGATCTTACTCAGTGGAAATTCCTTACTATTCTGGTAAAGCTCCTGTTTAGAGTGTGTTCGTACCCCTTAATTTGACTGACAGGTCAAACATGCAGTAACTTTAAAAAATGTATAAAAATCGAAGTTAAATATTAACATTACAAATAGGTCAAAATTTTAATAATCACTATTTTGAATTTTAACACAGGATTGAAAATAAATCTGAATTAGTTTATTCCCGAAAAGTTTCATCATTGCTATAGTTAGAAAATGATGGAAAAAATTCACCTTTGACCTCACCCAGTATATTTTTCATTTAGCTGCCCTATTAGTAGTTTCTTCTCCCCGCTGAATGGGTTCTCTTTAACACTGCTCTCTCGTCATCGACTGGTTAAGGTTAAAGGCGCGCACAACGTTTCCTAACAACTATCCACATGGCACATAGTAACGGAGATTCAAGCTGGTCAACTAGTGCAAGGTTCTGTCTTATAAGGACCCTCTTATGCCGATGGCGTCTCGCACAACGTACGACAGTTCCCTTTCTACCCATTCAACTTGGTTCCAGATATAGTACTTTGGGGTGCTGGTACCCTGCGTGGCCCAACCAAATAAGCCAATCCTGGCTCACATACTATAACGTGCTCAAACTTGCCATTAAAAAGAGGCCTTGAATCGGCCTAGTTACGCCGCAGCTTGGGGGTCGTTAAACCTATTTAATAAGTTCCCTCTTCTGATTCGTGGTGTGGTTTCCCTCAGTCGTGGTTTTCCCTAATTCCTAATATGATTAAAGAGCTATTTCCTGGGTCAAATGTAACACATCAACCGTAAACCACAAGCCAATTCTCCAATTAAAAATGGTGTCCACCAAAACCCCCAATACCACCAAACACTAAACAGGAAGTACTGAATTCAAGGCAGATTGCTCACCACTAGCAAATCTGGGGTAACGTTGGTCTTTGGCGGTCAAAGCGAATACCTTCAGTGTACCCTTGGAATAACAGCCCCAAATAAGAATCACTGAAAAACGTGTCAGGTACCAACTTATTCCCGGTCTCCCAGACGCATCGTTTGTTAATAGGTAGGTACAAGTTAAATAAACACTCGATCAATACATTTTCAAACTCCAGGCGCGGTGACTACGAGTGTGGTACTTCAAAACTATTCCACGTGACAATATGGTAGGCGTCTAGTGCATAAAAAGGTACAACGACACATCGCATATATGCATCATTAAGTGGATATGACGACTTTGGCCTTTGAGCCGTACAGACATCGTGAACAGTCTCGTTAACCAGTCATATCCGACAAAATGGGGGTTTTTTTTGTGTCGTTTTCTGGGTAACCTTTATCTTACTTATTCAGTTTTTTTTGTAATCTTTTATTTGTGTTGGTTTATCTTGTTTTCTATTTTCTTTTAGTTACCACTATTCCTTTTCCCCCCGTATTCTTAGCTTTTGGTGATTGGGCGCGGCATTAACCCGTCTTATCGGTGATTATCCATATAGCATAACGGGCCACGATGTCACGTGTTTTTCCGTAAGCGGGCACCAGGCTTGGTACCCATAGGGACATTTATTATCCCAAACATTCTGGACCATCTGGTAATATTAGCTCCCTCCAATACCTAAAAAACCAATTACAAAATGTTGAGATTGTCTTATCATACCCACATTAATGTCAGTACCAGATAAACAGACAAAGGATCACAAATATACTGACCCCAAGTACCAACAATTACCCACCATACCATGAACAATGAGTAAACTTATAGCTGTCTACATACTGTATACACAAGAAAGGAAGAAATATGCGACTCAATTTAAAAATCACGCAATAATTTAATACCCCTCTCAGTACTAACATTACAAATGCAAAATCTATTATCTGCGGAGGGGAAACAGACCCAGATATCTTCCTGATATATTGGTCCAAATCTTCCTTTCTGTCCCTAATCAAAGCACTGATAAATCAGACAACTACATGAAATATTCCGAACAGCCTTGCTATTTGAATCAGACCTATACCATCTCAAATGCAAAACATCCTCGATTATATGAAAAGGGCTGACAGATTGGACTAGGCCAATGGTTAAATTAGCTATCCCATTTCAAACGCCTGATTACATTATAACTATCTTTACAACCAGGCTTACATGGAGCAGTCACACACATCAATAACATGATGCACATTACTAACTTCAGTACACACTAGAATAGACAGTCAAATGGTAATCTATTCACCATTTACTGCGCATGGGACCACAACAGTCCTCATTAAAAAATGCCCATCTAAATTTCAACAGTGCTAAAGTCTAGGAAACTACTAATAAATTGTGACTATTGGCTCCCTATAAATTGACCTGTTCCTCATCACAACTTCATTAAAAATGCTAAAACATCTGGATAGAAACAGAAGAAGTACATGTGGGTATGGGGTCATTCCTCCACGTAATCATGCACCTGGCAAAACCTCCATGGGATAGAAACCAAACCTTCCTCAAGACCTGACTACTGCCTTTCTTTAGACAACGTACCGAAATCTCAAACGTGGACCCAATCCTGAGAGTGGTACGAACAAGAAAATCCCGAAAACAGGTATTAACACCTGTTTCAGGGTATGAACAAATAAGATTGTGCCATAATGATGAGTAGTTTTTGAGTCAAAATCTCATCAGCAATTAAACCTGAATACTTCACCAGAATTCTCTAAAACCCTTTCACCCACTAACACCCAAAGGTTGACGTCTCAAACAATTTGAATGACCAATAAGTGAGATAGTGGGGAAACAAAACACACAAACACAACAAATGAGAACAAACGAAACAAACCAAGGGTTGATTCAATGGGGTGGCTCACTGGAATTTACTAACATCCAGCCCGTTAATTGCTATTCACCCAGATCCTAACCCTCAAACGCTCATAATACGCAATCCCCAAAAATACCAAATACTAATAAGTCTTAACAATACCCAAACATTTTCTTCAAAGTGTATCAAATTTTACATGACTCTAACATATCATTACTTACATACAACACGACAATCACATCATAACGCTACCTATTACTCTAACGTTAAACATTAATATAATACCTTTAACTTCATTTTTCATTTTATGTATACTTTTAATAAATCGTTCTATCGCTTATTCTACCATTCTTCTTTTCGTCACGGCTCTCACCATGTTCCTCGCTATCCTTTGGGATATTTCTAATCTATATATCTCATTTATTATCTATCTTCTTCCCCATTCAATCCTTCCTACCCCCCCTCTAATTCTTCATTTATTCTTTAAGCACTTTCTTAACTATAAAAATCTCAAATATCTAATCAATCTATATTCTATCTATTCTCATTTCTAATTCTATCTCTCTGTCTGTTGTTTTCTCTGCCTGCATGTCTGTCTGTACTCACTACTGCCTGCTGTTTGACCTGTACTCTCGCCTGTATTACTCACTGCCCTGTCTGTCTGTACTCTCTGCATGTACTGTCCTGTACTCTGTGCTGCCTGTCTGTGTGAACCCTGTTACTCTTCATTCCTGTCTGTCTTGTTAACTCTGTCTGCCTGTCATGTGTATAGCGCCTCACCCCAACATTGCCTGCTCTGTGTTCTGTATCTCTCTGCATATCTATCTGCCTGTACTGCCTCTGATTCTGTACTCCATGTACCTGTGTATGCTTGACCTGTCTGCGCCTTGTCTGTATTCTTATGCCGCGTCCAGTCCATCTATGCTCCTCCTGCCTGAACCACAGACTGTTCTTGATGTTTTGATGAATTTCTCTATCCCCCCCAATCTCTATGTTGGTCTGTTTATTCTCTCTGCCTGTCCGTACTATTGAGTTTTACTGTCTCTCAACTCTTTGTCGGGCTGTCTTTCCTCTTGTCCATTAAACTGTTACTTATCTTACCTGTCATCGATCGTTGGTCTATCATGTATCGGTATTAGTCTCCTTTTATCTCTTTATGTCGTTCATTTACCTGTTTGTCGACCAATTCTGATAGAGACCTACTAACTATTGTCCTGTCTACACATGTCCCTACCTACCAAGACTGTTCGTACCTACCCTCGACACCACTGCGTATACACATGTCATGTGTCGATAGATAGATTCACTCCGTGTATATCTCTGTTGTTCGCGCCGCTGCCTCATGTATTGGCTTGTCTGTCTAGATCCCGTCTCTCAGTATAAATGTTTTGTCAACTGACATGTCTGTTCTGTTGACCGAGTACATGACTCTTTCCCAGGTTGTTTGCCTAACTTTCCAGTGTCATCTCGAAAGCTTTTAAGGGATACGACGATAGAATTAAAAGAGTTGATTATTCAATTTCATTATTTTATAGCTGAAAGAAAAATCGATGAGAGGATTGAAAAAGTATAAGTCCAGAATTCCTCTTGTCATATAAAAGCCCATTAGATGCTGATGAAAATCTGGCCA
>JAMPIV010005778.1:0-24283 GCA_024509875.1 Oreohelix idahoensis
TGAGGGAGGGATGGGGGTAGAATTGGTTTAGGGTGTTAGGTATATGAGGAGGGGGATTGGTATGAATAATTTATGGTGGGTTTTTTTATGGGGAATATATATTAAAGGATAGTGATTGGAATATGGTGTATAGTGTGATAGAATGGTGGAGATATAATATAGGTGATTGGGTATGGAATGTAAAAATGAGTATTTATTATTAATGGGGGATATTGAGGGGTAGGGAGATTTTAGGAGTGTGTAGATGATAGAGGAATGAAGTCGCGTATAGTGGGTGATTTAAAGTTGAGGTGTGTTTGAGATTTTTGGGAGGGTTGAATAGTGAGGTCTCCCTGGGGTCAAATGTAAGGAGCTACTTTGGGGAGGGGGTGCATGAGTTTAAGGAGTTATGAGATTTTGGAATTGATGGGAATGTTGAAAGGGGGTGTGGATAGGTTTGGGGAAAGATGGATAGTGGGGTGTAGTGTAAGTGAGATAATAAGTTATAAGGTTGGCAGACCGAAGCCTTACTTCAGTCTCTGACAGACGAGAAGGCGGATGAGACAGTTGTCTCAGCCAGTAAATACGTGTCGGTTTTAAAGGAAAGGTTGAAACTAGGGTGGGACTTAGCAACGACTAACTTTAAGCGAGCTCGCACAAAGCACGCTAACCGATACAGAAAAGTCGCGAAAGAGAGAGAACTGGAAGCAGGAGAGAAAGTTTTGGTGTTACTCCCTACCGAGAACAACCAACTGAGGATCGGATGGCAAGGGCCGTTTACCGTCCTGAAAAAGATTTCTAAGGCTAACTACCAGATCTCTATTGAAGGAAAGGAGAAGGTTTTCCATTTAAATCTCTTAAAGAGATACTTGGAAAAACCAGTGCCAACCTCCGACCATCTCCTGACGATCGCCAAAACTGACGAAGATGACGATAGTGGCAGGGATATTCCACCGCTATCACAGGAAATCTTTCAAAAATGTCAGAAGCGGCGACGCTCTTTCAAGCGCGCATGGGAAACATTCCAGAGGAAGAAAACTTTGGGGAGTAGACTTGAGTAGGAATTGGAGAGAGATGGAGGGGAAGATGAGAAGGAAGAAGACAGACACCCCGAAGCTACGGTTATAGGAAATTTAATTCCATAACGTAGACATGGAGTGCTTCCATATCTTAAGGGGGGACGTCCTGTCACGTGGGTTTTGATCATTAAATTGCCTACATCTTCTTCCTATTCTCTCACCCGCATCCTTTTATTTTATTATCTTTCCGTACTTGTTTTCCTGTATTTTTTTCGCATCACTCGTTGCGAAAGATATATTTCTTTCCCATCATCGTTTTTCTTTCTCATACTGACTAGTAACCTTATTGCATCAGATGTCAGTCGCGCAGATAGCTGTAAATATACGGTTCTCGCCAGACATACGTCTGCAGTTTCCCCGGTCAGAGCGCGGCCCGACCAGATTTCTGGGCCTGGGGTGTGAGAAATTCGTTTCGCTGGACATAGAGCAGACTTTTGGTCTACCATTTTTTTCACCTGTCACTAGCTTAAGGTGTCAAACCCGGCATCTGTACGACGCAGTTGTAGACGGTTGTCTGAGATTTGCAACTGACACGCATTTTTCCCGGTCAGTTTGTTAACGCAGGTGCGTAATCGCACTGATGGCTGTCACGACATGAGGGAAGCTGACGTAGGGTGTTAGAGAAGGGGAGAGACGGGCGCTGTTTCGTGGTTTCGAAACAGTGGGATTCTTTGTCCGTTTCATAGATATTAAACCTAGTTTGAAACTTTATTTTCATTCTTGTCTCAATAAATCGCAGTAGACAGGTGGTTCGCGAAGAGTAGAGCTGTATAAGCGAAGTTTCTTAGTTTGTTGCGACAATTTGTCGAACTTCTAGACTTCCATAAATATAAGCGTATAATTCTTAATTGTGCGATATCCTGTAGTGCTGTGTTTGAGGTAAATATATTATAGATCTCTAGTATTTTGTGAAGTGATAAAGTGTTTAATCGCCTATTTCATTCTAAACTAGTTCTGTGTCCAGAGTGCTTAATTTATAGTTTGTATTATTTCTCTAGTCGACGAGTTACAGTGGAAATACATAATAAATTATATCTTTAGCTTACTAAAACTAGTAGCTATAAGGAATTTAATTTAACGGCTAATACTCAGTCGAAACTGTTTTAATAACAAACTTATAAATGCTAGATGCGACATCAGTGAATAGTGACGGAATACGCACCATATTCCTAATTCCTGATGATCGATTTTATATAACTTATTTCACCGGAAGTTTAAATAATAAGTCAAGCTGTAGGCTTGCTGTTTTAAATGTAAGTTATAGTGAGTACATATATGTAAATTATTTGATATGTGTTCTTTCTTTTATATAGTGAAACGGTGGTACCCAACTTGCCAGCGTTTAGTAGCCTGAGAGACATATTTGTGAGAAGCACAGACATTTCCTATCTTTAACCACGTGGTTTTTTTTTGTTTCAAGTAACACGGGTCTGACAGTGCATAAGCCATCAGAGAGAGACAGTAATAGCAATCCCACTAACGGTTTCTAAAGACTAGAAATATATATTGGGCTTTTGAGCCAGTTCATATTGCTCCACAAATTTAAATGTACATGCTGCCTGGCGGCGAGAATATTACAAGAATCACAGTAACATTCCGACAGAGATTGTGACTAGTATTGTGGTGACCAAATATAGTACCTGCCTGATAGAAAACACCGATCTGACATTCATTAAATTCTAGAATCCAAAGCTAATGACATTGTGCTCGGCTAACTTTCGTGCCTGGACAATATTTTATGTGACTTAATCAGACATTCGAAAACTTAGAACACCCAAGGAATCGTTCCCTGAGACAGAGAGTTCAGTACGTCTTTTGGAACTGGGGATTTCTTGGTCAAGGACTGCATTTTCGGGTCTGTGTGAAGGTCCTAGAATTATTATGTTCCCAGAGGCAACGAGCAAAGTTGTGAGTATATGTATGTGAGAGCAAGGCCATGGCTGAATGAATGAGGGTACACAGGTCTGAGTGTTATTTTACCGGTGTATTATTGTCACCCTTCTGCTGTCTTAACTTTTTTTAATCTGCAGAATTTGTTACAAAAGCTAGAGTTTCTTTTTTTCTTAGGCTAAATCAGATTATTCAACTCTGTTCATACATTTACGAGAAAGAAAGAAACCTCTTAGACTCAACCCTATGTATCTATAACTCTTTGGGCCATCATCTGTTCTCTTAACGGGGCTGTGGGCTAAACCTAGAGTAAGATTCTAACGGGCTATCATCCTTGTAGCATTTTCTTAAATTTTATGACTATTTGTAAATGTTTTTTTTCCTTGATGTATTTTTTGGTGTTGTGAGAAGATTTTTTTTGGATGATAATAATAAAAATCTCTCTTGAACTAATCAGTGCGTTGGTCAGCTCGTTCAAATATATATATCTATATAATCATTGTTATAGATTTCCCACGTCTGTGTGTTTACCTGTCGTCACGTGTATGTGCGTGCCCGTGAGTAGATAGAGATATATTAATATATATATCTGTGTTTAGACTGTCTGACGCTTTTAAAAGCGGTCGTAGAAGATAGGTGAGAGAGAGAAGATTTTCTCGATTCTCAAAGACAGCCTCTATATCACATTCTATCATCTCACGTGTGGAAATTCTATTGTTTTTTTCTAACTCTCGCCGTGACTATCACCTATTCTAACCTATTCAGAAGGGACCAACCCCTAGTCTTAATTCTCCTATCTAAAATCTACGACAAATGGTCGCTCGTTACCGGGAATTGAACCCAAAATCCTAGGCGATACGACAAATGGTTGCTCGTTTCCGGTTTTTGAACTTTGAATAGGAAGACGAGACGACAAATATCAGCTCGTCTTTAAGATTCTTTATTCTGATATAGAGTAAGAGTGTGATGTCTCGTGAGTTTTTGTATCTTTTAAAATAATTTATCCCCTAGACTAACGATCTGTTTACGGGCGTGCTGACCACACAAACTGATAAATTTTTTTTCCCACAGCATTAAGAGATAATATACATTTCAGTTACAGGTTGATTGTCGGAATATATGTTAATTACTGATTTTGTAATACTAAACGCTGGTAAAATGGTGAGTGTATAACATTCACTGGGTTTTGAAGAAGTAGGTGTTTGAGCAAAAGCTAAGGAGTGCGTTTCGGACTATTTGTCCAGATTAATTGCCTCCCTTACCCTATCTGACTTCAGGAGCGAACTTATAGTGGATTTTATAATTAAGGGATTATTTTTCTCTTTAATTTTTGCAATAATTATTTTGCTTTTCCACTGTAGCAACTTATTTTTCAGAAGTAATCTTAACTACCATTTAGTTGGCGTAGTCGTGTTTTGCATTAAGTGCTTTATTGCCGATAATAGCAGCGATAGTTAGATTTTACTTTGGAGGAGGTATCCCAGGGTTAAGGATATCATCTTTTGAATTTTTGGTAATTTCTCGTAAGTGGTAGGAACCAGTGTATCCTTTTTCCTATTTTCTTTCTCGACTAGTCTCAGTCACTGACTTAATATGGCCGAGAGGGCAAAGCTTAGACAACTCCTCAGGGACGAAGCGAGAGAGGAGGGACTGGAAGGAGAGGAAGCGAAAGCATTTGTCAGAGACGAACTTGAGAGATACGATGCGGAGAGGAAAGCAGCTGAAGCTAAAGAGGAAAAAGAAGAACTAAGGAGGAAAGAAGAAGCAGCGGAGAGGAAAGAAGCGGAAGACCGGCTATTACAGCAGAGGAAGATGGATGAGGAAATGGAAATTCGCAGGATGCAGCATGAGGAAAGAGAGAAAGAGAAGGAGAGACAGCATGAGTTGGCTCTTAAAACTCTAGAATTCCAAAGTCGTGGTGCTGCCTCTACCTCCAGCAATGGAGAGTCTTCTCCTCATTCTTCCTTAACTGATCCTGCTAGCACTCAATCTACTCACCTCACTGCTATGTCTTTCGCTCTAGAATCTTTCCCTTGTCCAAATGAGAAGATTGACACTTGGCTAGAAAAATTTGAGAAAATTGCAACTCTGTACGGTTTAGAGAGGTCGCGCTGGAATATGAAACTTTCCCAGGCCCTAAAAGGTTCTGCTTATGATGTTTATTCTAAGCTGGAAAGTAGCCAACAAGACGACTACGACTTGTTGAAGAAAGCGTTACTGGAGCGCTTTGAAATGAACGCTCGAAAATTTTTGCAACTGTTTCGCAACAGCCGGAAAGAGAATTCTGAAACTTTTCACCAGTTCTCATCTCGTCTAAAGGGATATCTAACAAAGTGCCTTGAGCTTTCACAGCTCCCCTCTACCTACGAAGGTCTTGAGGAATTTGTTTTAACAGAACAAATAAAGAACACATTGTCTGCAGATACCCGGAGATTTCTAGCTGAGCAGGGGGCAGAAAAACTTGAAGACATTTTGGAAAAGTCTGAGCGTTATCACAATGCGCTGGCTGAACTACCGGCCACAAATCGGAAACCGACAGAGGAGCATTTTCGAAAACATAACCTAGAGCAATCTTCTCAGGCTTCTAACCAAAATAACCACCGAGAAACTGGACCTCAAAACCCCCCTCCTGAAAAATTGAAGTTCTACAAGAACAAGTACCCCAAACAGTCTGATCAACCCGACCGCCCTTCATGGCAGCGCAGCCAGAAAGGACAAGGTGGCAAAGGGAGAACCCCTGAGCACGGGACATATGATCAGACCGAGCACACCGAGCCTAAACGCATCGGATGCTTATTGACAGTCTCGCAAGGCGGAATTATTGACACTGATTCCCAACCTGTTGGGGATAGACCCTCAACGCGAGGTACTGTTACTTTGAACGGTTCTCAAACTTCTTGTTTATTTGACACGGGGCTTTCTTATGATTGCATTGTTGCCAGAAACCTGGTCAAACCCGGTCAAGAGACAGCAGAGACCGTCCAACTTTGTGGAGTTCGTAAGAGTGATGCACCTACAGCGCTTCCCATCGCATTGGTGGAGATCGACTCTGATTTTGTCAAAGGTGTGATCAAAGCGGCTGTTATGGATGATCCCATCTACCCAGTCATACTTGGCGGGAGATACGTGTGTATTGGGAAACCGGAAGAGCCGATTGTGGCAGCAGTAACTACAAGAGGGCAAACCAAGAAGGAACGGGAGCCTGCGCCTAATTTGTTACCCATGGAACTTAAAGAAGCGCAATACAAGGACCCTACTTTGGCACCCTGCTTTAGGAAACTGCCCATGGCTAAGGAACCCAGACAGCACGGGGACATTTTTTCTAAGGATGGCGTACTTTATCGGAGAACGGGCAAGCCTGACCAAGGTTACAACCAGCTCCTAGTACCGAAACAGTACAGAAGCCAAATCCTAGAAATGGGGCACTCTCTTCCCTTCAGCGGACATATGGGACAGAACGCCACAAACCAACGTATAACCACTCATTATTGGTGGCCAGGAGTAAATACTGATATTATCAGATATGTCAAATCCTGTGCCCAGTGCCAACGTGTGCCACCCAAGCAACGGGCACCCCCAGTCTCTTTGGGAGAAATGCCAATAGTGGGAACACCATTCGAACGGGTTGTGATCGACATTTTAGGACCCTTAGAAAGGACTAAAAGAAGGAACAGGTTCATCCTGACTTTAGTCGATACATGCACTTTATGGGCAGAAGCTATACCGCTAACATGCGCAGATGCCAAGCATGTCGCAGAAGCCCTCGTGCAGATTTTCACTTGGTTGGGATTCCCTCAGCAAGTGTTGACGGATAACGGATCTCCATACCGAAACCTGTTGATGGATGAGATCGTTAAGATCTTGAGGACCCAGCACATCCACACTAAGCCATATACTCCGGCCGGAAATGGGCTCGTGGAACGTGCTAATGGAAACCTCAACATGATGCTAAGTAAACTGGCACAAGTGAAACCTGAAGATTGGGATCTTTGTATTCCTGCAGCATTATTTGGCTACAGAGAATCTCCCCATACTTCCACAGGATTTCCGCCAGCTACACTTTTATTCGGCAGACCTATCAAGAGGCCGCTTGAAGCCTTACTTCAGTCTCTGACAGACGAGAAGGCGGATGAGACAGTTGTCTCAGCCAGTAAATACGTGTCGGTTTTAAAGGAAAGGTTGAAACTAGGGTGGGACTTAGCAACGACTAACTTTAAGCGAGCTCGCACAAAGCACGCTAACCGATACAGAAAAGTCGCGAAAGAGAGAGAACTGGAAGCAGGAGAGAAAGTTTTGGTGTTACTCCCTACCGAGAACAACCAACTGAGGATCGGATGGCAAGGGCCGTTTACCGTCCTGAAAAAGATTTCTAAGGCTAACTACCAGATCTCTATTGAAGGAAAGGAGAAGGTTTTCCATTTAAATCTCTTAAAGAGATACTTGGAAAAACCAGTGCCAACCTCCGACCATCTCCTGACGATCGCCAAAACTGACGAAGATGACGATAGTGGCAGGGATATTCCACCGCTATCACAGGAAATCTTTCAAAAATGTCAGAAGCGGCGACGCTCTTTCAAGCGCGCATGGGAAACATTCCAGAGGAAGAAAACTTTGGGGAGTAGACTTGAGTAGGAATTGGAGAGAGATGGAGGGGGAAGATGAGAAGGAAGAAGACAGACACCCCGAAGCTACGGTTATAGGAAATTTAATTCCATAACGTGGACATGGAGTGCTTCCATATCTTAAGGGGGGACGTCCTGTCACGTGGGTTTTGATCATTAAATTGCCTACATCTTCTTCCTATTCTCTCACCCGCATCCTTTTATTTTATTATCTTTCCGTACTTGTTTTTCCTGTATTTTTTTCGCATCACTCGTTGCGAAAGATATATTTCTTTCCCATCATCGTTTTTCTTTCTCATACTGACTAGTAACCTTATTGCATCAGATGTCAGTCGCGCAGATAGCTGTAAATATACGGTTCTCGCCAGACATACGTCTGCAGTTTCCCCGGTCAGAGCGCGGCCCGACCAGATTTCTGGGCCTGGGGTGTGAGAAATTCGTTTCGCTGGACATAGAGCAGACTTTTGGTCTACCATTTTTTCACCTGTCACTAGCTTAAGGTGTCAAACCCGGCATCTGTACGACGCAGTTGTAGACGGTTGTCTGAGATTTGCAACTGACACGCATTTTTCCCGGTCAGTTTGTTAACGCAGGTGCGTAATCGCACTGATGGCTGTCACGACATGAGGGAAGCTGACGTAGGGTGTTAGAGAAGGGGAGAGACGGGCGCTGTTTCGTGGTTTCGAAACAGTGGGATTATTTGTCCGTTTCATAGATATTAAACCTAGTTTGAAACTTTATTTTCATTCTTGTCTCAATAAATCGCAGTAGACAGGTGGTTCGCGAAGAGTAGAGCTGTATAAGCGAAGTTTCTTAGTTTGTTGCGACAATTTGTCGAACTTCTAGACTTCCATAAATATAAGCGTATAATTCTTAATTGTGCGATATCCTGTAGTGCTGTGTTTGAGGTAAATATATTATAGATCTCTAGTATTTTGTGAAGTGATAAAGTGTTTAATCGCCTATTTCATTCTAAACTAGTTCTGTGTCCAGAGTGCTTAATTTATAGTTTGTATTATTTCTCTAGTCGACGAGTTACAGTGGAAATACATAATAAATTATATCTTTAGCTTACTAAAACTAGTAGCTATAAGGAATTTAATTTAACGGCTAATACTCAGTCGAAACTGTTTTAATAACAAACTTATAAATGCTAGATGCGACATCAGTGAATAGTGACGGAATACGCACCATATTCCTAATTCCTGATGATCGATTTTATATAACTTATTTCACCGGAAGTTTAAATAATAAGTCAAGCTGTAGGCTTGCTGTTTTAAATGTAAGTTATAGTGAGTACATATATGTAAATTATTTGATATGTGTTCTTTCTTTTATATAGTGAAACGGTGGTACCCAACTTGCCAGCGTTTAGTAGCCTGAGAGACATATTTGTGAGAAGCATAGACATTTCCTATCTTTAACCACGTGGGTTTTTTTTTGTTTCAAGTAACACGGGTCTGACAGTGCATAAGCCATCAGAGAGAGACAGTAATAGCAATCCCACTAACGGTTTCTAAAGACTAGAAATATATATTGGGCTTTTGAGCCAGTTCATATTGCTCCACAAATTTAAATGTACATGCTGCCTGGCGGCGAGAATATTACAAGAATCACAGTAACATTCCGACAGAGAGTGTGACTAGTATTGTGGTGACCAAATATAGTACCTGCCTGATAGAAAACACCGATCTGACATTCATTAAATCCTAGAATCCAAAGCTAATGACATTGTGCTCGGCTAACTTTCGTGCCTGGACAATATTTTATGTGACTTAATCAGACATTCGAAAACTTAGAACACCCAAGGAATCGTTCCCTGAGACAGAGAGTTCAGTACGTCTTTTGGAACTGGGGATTTCTTGGTCAAGGACTGCATTTTCGGGTCTGTGTGAAGGTCCTAGAATTATTATGTTCCCAGAGGCAACGAGCAAAGTTGTGAGTATATGTATGTGAGAGCAAGGCCATGGCTGAATGAATGAGGGTACACAGGTCTGAGTGTTATTTTACCGGTGTATTATTGTCACCCTTCTGCTGTCCTAACTTTTTTTAATCTGCAGAATTTGTTACAAAAGCTAGAGTTTCTTTTTTTCTTAGGCTAAATCAGATTATTCAACTCTGTTCATACATTTACGAGAAAGAAAGAAACCTCTTAGACTCAACCCTATGTATCTATAAGTCTTTGGGCCATCATCTGTTCTCTTAACGGGGCTGTGGGCTAAACCTAGAGTAAGATTCTAACGGGCTATCATCCTTGTAGCATTTTCTTAAATTTTATGACTATTTGTAAATGTTTTTTTTCCTTGATGTATTTTTTGGTGTTGTGAGAAGATTTTTTTTGGATGATAATAATAAAAATCTCTCTTGAACTAATCAGTGCGTTGGTCAGCTCGTTCAAATATATATATCTATATAATCATTGTTATAGATTTCCCACGTCTGTGTGTTTACCTGTCGTCACGTGTATGTGCGTGCCCGTGAGTAGATAGAGATATATTAATATATATATCTGTGTTTAGACTTCTGACGCTTTTAAAAGCGGTCGTAGAAGATAGGTGAGAGAGAGAAGATTTTCTCGATTCTCAAAGACAGCCTCTATATCACATTCTATCATCTCACGTGTGGAAATTCTATTGTTTTTTTCTAACTCTCGCCGTGACTATCACCTATTCTAACCTATTCAGAAGGGACCAACCCCTAGTCTTAATTCTCCTATCTAAAATCTACGACACTTATTGACAAAGTTTCGGCCTTCAAAAAGAAGCTTCTTCTTTGGAAGAGAAAAATCAATGACGGAGGAGAAATGGACTACTTCCCAGGTTTGCAGCAGTTCATTACAGACAATGAAATAGATTTTAGTGCAGATATTGTTTCTATAATTCAAGGACACTTATCTCAACTCAGTGTTCATTTTGAAAAATACTTTCCTGAAAACTGTGGCAGGTTTCAGTGGGTTAAAAACCCCTTCAGTAGTAATGCCCCTTCGGACTTCAGTACTGCAGAAGAGGAAGAACTGATAGAGTTTTCATCAGACTCTTCACTGCAAGCGAAGTTTCCATCCATGGCATTGCCAAAATTCGGTAAAACAGGAGTTCCCAAACTTGAGCTTCAGTGTTCTCTTGCTCAATCATACGAATGCTTTCATGTAGGTTTTTGGCAATGGGAACAGCTGCAGTGGTGACTGTATGCTCTGTTACATCTCCCTTTATACACCGCGGCGCATTCATTAGTTTGGAACGTCACTGTGCTCAAATGGAGTTATCCCTTGAACGGAGCGCTATGAAATCTCGGTGCTTGGTTACGTAAATTACACCATATAAAATAATTACGCAGACGCGCCTGTAGAGCAGACGGCAGTTAGCTTCTGCTAACGGACTTTCGCCAGTGTTCTGTAGGTGTCAAGACGTATTTATGGGAGCCATTGCTCCAGTATTTGATGACCGCTGATCTTCTTACAGTTTCATATGATGTCTACATTTCATTGAATGCCAGAGATGTGTGGCGATGGACAGTAGAGTATTCGAAATTACTACAGCTTAATATTTTGACGAAGTATCTGTAAAACACTGTATCGGGGACTGAACTTAGACGTCCAGACGGCTACATTCATTCGATATGTGCTAGTCTATGAAGGCCTTCTGTAGATGGCCAGTTTTGCATTTGATCATCTTTGATTATAATTGGACAAATGGAGCTTGTTATCGTAGCATTAAACTGCTGTCTGTGTCGACGAAAGTGCCTTACTTAATTTTTGCAATTACTGTTGGCGTTTGCATTGGACTGACCCTAGATTTCCCTTGGCTACATTACCAGTACTACGACCACTACCAGTATATAAACCACAAATTAATAATGCAACGCAACATGCTCCATTGGGAGCAAAAAGAGAAATAATGATGAGTGAATGTTCTGGCTACACACTGTTATCAGTCACAAGTCACAGTGTGTGTATACTGAGAGAGAGAGAGAGAGAGAGAGAGAGAGAGAGAGAGAGAGAAAGACACAGAGATAAAGAGAGAGAGAAAGATAGATTAAAAATAAGAAAAAAAGAGAGAAAGAAAGAAAGAGAAAGAGGTAGAGCAAGGAAGAGAGAGAGTGTGACGAAATCAGTCGTGCAATTTTTATAACTTTTCATTCACTCCGGCAGTATCTCTTCATTTCTTCATTTGGGACCTAAAGACGCAGCAATAGAGAATGCAGTCAACGACCCATAGCTTGACTGCTTGCGTCAGGGTCAGCGAACCAGAGCTGACCAAGACCCTACTCCACCTCCACGTGGTGGTCCTGGAAGCAGTCTGCATCACTGCAGTCTGGCTGAGAGAGTAGGGATCGAAGAGGGAAGGCAAACCCGGTCCCAAAAAAAGGCCATGCTGAAGTCGGATGTGTCGGCCGAAAGGCGCAGATATCGCAGCTCCGGCGTAAACAGACACAACGCAACCAACGTCCTTTTCAGGACGAACGAGGAAGAAGAGAAAGAAGAATTTCTTCATTTTTCTCATTCATCGTCCTATTATTTGGCATAAATTTTGCCATACATTCATTTTTTACTGTGACCACTCCCCAGTCGAATTTACGATTTCGCCAGGTAAACTGTGGTATAATCGTAACAATACCCGGTCATTATCACTGGTCAGCGGTAATACGTTTATCTCTTTGAGTCGCCGGCCACCTTTAATAGGAGAAGATTCTCGTTTGACACAATATGATCTCGTACGAGAATGAATAGGAAACCAATATTGTCCGTCTGAGAAATCAGTCTGGGGGATTCACACACACAGGTGATAATTAGATTATCGCATCCGCTGGCCCTTGTCTGTATCATTATTACAGATAAATCTGTCTGGGAAGACAATCTTGACGGATGGTATTTAGACAGGTAATCAGTGCACAGATTTGTTTGTTTGCACAAGATGCCACCGGAAATATTACGGCATATTTAAAGAGGTCACGCGATGAAATTTTAAAATGTAATATTTTAAAACATGCTGGGCAAATTATGAATTTAAACACCCCAACCCAGAAAGTGCTAAAGAGCTTACCATTAGTTTGATTTGAGAGCCGGAATATACTTTGGTTCTCATTGACAAGTTTACCGGAAGTACAATCTGGGATTTCAACTGAGAATGAGAGATATAATCTAGCGAAATCAGAGACACAGATCAGAGACTGCATCGCATCGTCAAATGAGCAAACTCCCAGAAGCCAGTGAGACATCGGACTTAAAATTCCATAATTATAAGTGACAGATTGAAGTATTTGGGAAACTTTAAACGTTAAAAAAGTAAGCCGGCCTTTATAAATACCAAGACTGGAAACTTAAAAGGACCAGGACATCTCGAAGTATTTGGGAAACTTAAAAACTTAAAAAAGTAAGCCCACGTTTATAAATACAAAGGCTGCAGTCCTAAGGAATCAGATCACCCGTCATAAGAGGAATCACAAGAGGTGACCCAGAACTCCGAATGGCGCAATAATGAGTGATGATTACACCACAGGGGCCTGAAGTGTATAGTATCATTTTATGAGATCTACGTACTTTGTTAATTGTAATTCAGGCTCGCCATTATTCGCGCTGTCCAGACACATTTTCCCAGTTTAATACCCAGAAGAGTACTGGTGATTTTTAATCATCTTCCTTGAGCTACGATGTGTACTCAAGAATTTAATTCTTCTGAGAGATTAACATTGGTGGGTGACCAGCGAGACCGTGCGCCTGTCAAGCTTCCAACTCAGTGTACTTAGCAGAGGCATTTGTTCTTTCTATTTTGTCTAAAAAGTTCGTGGTTACAAGCTATCAGACGGTTTGAAGTACTAACGTTACTACGCTGCTAGGGTGAGAGAAGAGCA
Source organism: Oreohelix idahoensis (assembly GCA_024509875.1). Lineage (NCBI taxonomy): Eukaryota > Metazoa > Mollusca > Gastropoda > Stylommatophora > Oreohelicidae > Oreohelix > Oreohelix idahoensis. Next base: position 13,418 of record JAMPIV010005778.1, read on the forward strand.
TCAACACTGACCGCCTACATTGGACAAGTTATGTGGAGAAGTGCACTCATCATCAAAAAGAAGTGACGGAAACCACGGCGACAGGACTCACCTAGATCAGTTAAGTCATAATTAAAAGGCATCAGCAAAACCGACTTTTATCACTCCCCTATTAAGTCCCTATGAAGACGCTTTCATCTAAAATTTCACCAATCTTTCCATATTTATTTTAACCCGTTAAAGACTAATTCACTATTAAATTTGTTACATATTATTTTAAAACTAAACAAACATAGTTGATTCAGTTATAACATGTATGAAAGCAAACATAAGAGCACGACTAATATATATACCCTTACGGTAGAAGCGTCATTACCCTTCTATCTGCATCTCTGCCAAGAGTAATCTTGTGCAAAGGTAGACACCTTTGACGACCCATTTAGATACTTTTGAGTTTTGGTCACTACTGCAAAGCAGGGGAGGCAATCCGTGACAGAGAGAAAAAAAGAGAGAGAAGGGGTGTTATGTTTGTCTGAAAGATATAGGCGAAGGAGAATTATTTTTTAATGTACATGATCATGTTTTGTATTATAATTTTTTAAAACAAATGTAATCCCAAAGCAGATACAGCCTTAATGGAGTTAAGTGTTAGAGACTTCTATATAGTAGGTCCAGCTTTATAAGGGGAGGTGAACAGTTAATTCCTCGTTGTTTGCCTTGCTTAACTAAAGAGCTGAATGAGAAAAATATTTACTGCTGGGTAAATGAGATCGAAACCTGGTAACTTTTTCGCGAGACAACTTCGCAATCGGACACTCCAATTTTTTTCTTTCTTTTTAAAACAATTATTTGTATTATAATGAGCAAGAAATGTGCCAAAGCGTGACAGAAAATAATTATTGTATGTGTTGTTCTTCTCCCTACATTTCCTAATGACGGACTAGTTCTTCTATGGTCATTTCATCACTTTCCATTGGATTTCAACTTCATTGAATCCTTGAGGTCAAACTTCTCATGACCGAAAGTCAATGCGCAAGGTACCATGAAAAAAAGGTTTCCGTGTTTTTCCGAACATACACAATGAAAACATTACAAGATGCGTTTTCAATTTAGTTTTGAAATGTATTCACTCCACCCATATTTTGCTCTTCTATTTCCATAAGCTGCAGGGCTGTGGAGTCGGAATCGTGGAGTCGGTCGTTTTTTTAGTGGAGTCGGAGTCGGTGAAAAATATCCGGAGACCGACGCTGAATTTTATGCTATATGACTAGAAAAAACTGTAGTTGGAGTAAGGAGTCGGTCTTCTAAAATTTCAGGAGTTGTCATGATTTCAATGAGAATGTCTGTCACTTTCTAGCTGGTAGGACCGCCCCTCTCTTATATTTGATTTTATTTCCTACCATTTCTCTTCTTAATGGCACCTGTAAGTGTAATTCTAGGATGTAGCCGTGTCATTCTTAATTTAAACAGGCCGAATCGCACCTTCTTGCACGTGTTTCACGTCGGCTCCTCAGAGATGTCTTTGAATTCCTTTTCTTGCTGGTCACGGTAAAACCTACGGATCTTTGAGTCAGAGGAAAGTGGACAAACACGAGTTGCCTTGCCTTTCAAGTAACCGAAAGCTTCTCGTCCTGAAAACCCTTTGGGACTGGATGCCAACGGACGCGTCTCTGCTTCTTCACTGATCACTCATCTCGCGTCGGTCGCAAGGGAGAGAACTTCCGGTCTCCGGACGTTTTTGTCCCCTGTCAGAGTTTGCCGTTCCCTGTGCAGATGTTCACAGTAAGTGACACGATCTGTAGGAGAATCTGGCTATAAATACTTAACTAAAAAAGTACTCGATGCTTGTTGTCTCCAGAGAATCTCTGACCCGCAAAGTGGAATTTCTGTAGTTAAACCTAATACCAGATGCATTGTTATACAGAATAATTCTTGACATATCGGTAAGCACACTTAGTTAGAAAATAGCCGCTCAAAGTTTTGCTAAACGTATAGATAACCCTTGATAATTTTCTTAAAGATAATTTTCCGTGACGGGGTAATTTAATGTTATTAAGTTTGCCACTAACCAAAATCACTATGGTGTTAATCTACTTTTTTGTCAAAGACGATGTGTTAGTGTGATTATATTAATTAGTTTCAGTGGCCACTAATTTGTTAACTACTAGTACCTTTTATACATGATGTATATGTTGACTTTAATGATAATCGTATTAGCCCAATTTTGTGTTATAAACTTTGAAGGGAAAATTAATTTTGTTTTCTGTATTTTTGGGTAACATTAAAGTTGGGGAACGCACTGCATTCTTTCGAATGAAGAAAAACTAACAGTTTTATGGTCTCTCTCCCACAGTGCAAACCCCTCTGTTATATAATATTTTCCTAAGTTCACCCCGGGCAATCTAGATGACCGCACTTATTAAGTGTTGGAAAGCACGGGAGGTGTCACGGATTGTGTCCAACACTTTAGAGTATCTAATATGGGTCTTCAAATTCGTCTACCTTCACACAAGATTACTCTTGGAAGCGTTGTAGATAGAAGTATCATGACGTTTCTATCTCAAGGGAGTCTTCACAAGATGTTTTCAGAAGTCAAGAACAATGCTGCATAGGGGAGTGCTTTTTTCCGAGGATACGCAGGGATACACCGTATCCCCACCTTTTTTTTTAAACTTAAAAACTTAATTTAAGTTTTAAAAACTGATTGTATACATTTCGTTATAAAGTTAAAACCTTTAGCATCAATCTGTGTTGAATGAAGGAAAAAAGATTTCCCAAACAAAGAAACGAGATATAATGGCAACATTGATGCAGTAGTACATGGCATAGATGTGGGAACGAGTGTCTAAAAATTCCGTTTTGTCCACCGAGAAGCTTCGTGAAGGATCGGTCGTATCCGTTGCTATTCTCCACGACGAAACTCACGGGGGCAAGTGACAACAGCCGGCAAGCAGTCGTGCTGCCGTCATTAAGTAAGCAGGCGTATTCGACTGTTAGTGGACTTTTACTGTGATGTAAGTTCATAATAATCCGCTAATTAACGTCAAACTCGAGTGTATTTCGTAATTAAATAGGCAAACGCACAAATATATTTCTATATAAAATGAATAAAATAACACATATTTTTTTTTTCATCACCAATGCCGAAAAGAAAGAAATTTGAAGACCCAGAAGAAATAATTAATTCATCTGAATCGACTGCTGTTCCATCTTCAGTTTCTACTAAGGCAAAGGAACAAATGGAACATATGTGGCCTTCCTGTTGGACTTTAGAACAAAACAATGGTTTCTGTGAAAAATATGTTTGGTTATGTTGTGCAAAAGACGGGAATATTGGTTGTGGTGCTTGCCGAAAAGTTCAAACGCTTGCAACAGAGTCAAAAATGGGAATGAAGATATCAAAAGAATGGGCCAATTGTGAAATTTCTCATTTTGGTACAACTCGAGAACAGCAGTTAACATTTTTACGAACCAAAATATTTAAACACAAAGAAAGTGCTGGTCACAAAACGTCTGTGAAAATATTGGAAGAGGCAAAGAAAGAAACACTAGAGAAGGTGTTCCTGAAAACCCTTTCACGCCAAAAAGAGACAACTGCCAAAATATTTCGCACGGCTTATAAAGTTGCAAAAATAAATCAACCATTCAATCATTTTGAAATGGAAATTGACCTACAAGAACTTAACGGTGTTGATATGGGACGAATATTTCACTCTACAAATGCTTGTATTAACATTATCAATCACATTAGCAAGGAAATGAAAACTAACTTGATCAGCAAAATTGTAAGTTCCAAATCAAGAATATCATTAATCATTGATGAGGCAACAACAATTAGTCAGAAGTCTACATTGATCTTGTATATTCGTGCAATGATTTCTGGTTGTGAAATGACCACACCAGTTAATTAATTTATTGACTTGATAGAATTAAATGATGTAACGGCGACTGGGATTTTCTCTGTTTTGATTTGCCACATGCAATCTGTCGGATTGACATAGGAATACCTCAATGAATATTTAGTTTCTATTGCGTGTGATGGTGCAGCGGTAATATTTGGATCTCGTGATGGAGTTAAAAAATTATTGAAAGATTGCCATCAATAAGTGTATGGCACTGCGCCAATCATAGACTGGAATTATCTGTCCATGATACTGTGAAAACAGTTTCTGGAATTAACAGATTCAAATCATTTATTGACAAGTTATATGTTCTTTACCATGCATCACCAAAATATAGTCGAGAGCTGCAAGCGTGTGCCAATTCACTAGAGATGCAGCTTTTGAAAATTGGACGAATATTAAGCACTCGTTGGGTAGCATCCAGTTTTCGTACAGTGTTTGCAGTATGGCAGGATTACAAAGCATTGGTGAGTTATTTTACAAATGCTAAGGACGATTGCTCCAGAGACAGAAAAGATAGGTGCATGTATGAAGGATTGCTGAAGAAAATTACAACAGTGGTTTATTTTAGACTTAGGATTAATGTGTGACACACTTCAAGAGCTTTCTTAACTGAGTCTGAAATTGCAAGTACGTAACATAAATTTGTTATAATAATGCCAATAAAGCGATTAAATGGCTTGCTCAAAACCTTTGGGGAGAGGAAACGACAAAATTAAAACACAAGAAAAATCACCTTATGTGAAAATATTGGAAAGTGTGCATAAGAAAAAAAAGAAACTCTAGAGAATGTTCCTGGACAACGTATTATTGAAGAAGCCACTCATTAGCTAGCCAATTCTCTCATTTTCAAATGATTTCTATATACAAAAAAGATAGAAAGGGAAGACCCACCAATCTGTCCCTGTTTTCATTTTTATAAAAACTTGAAAAATTTCACTTGAAAAAAGAGATTACTTGACGATGAAGAAGCTGATTTACCTAAACGGGGCCCGAGAGCTTAGATCCGAAACAAGTGGCCAGAAGAAACACAAAATCATTTGACATTTGGGGAAGCTGAAATAAGAAATTTGTGTAGACGTCTTCGCGTGAGTGAAAGATAGATGATACAGAGTGTCCGAGAATACCTGGAGGAAAAAAGAATTCCAGATGGATTACGTCAATTAATACACACCCTCGATATCATTCCAATCTCTTCAAGTAAAAGTTGTAACGAGTGTTTATTTTCACAGAATGAACCTTAATAGTAAACCCACATTTAAGATATTCGATGTTTGACTAAGAACACTATCGGTCAGTGATGTTCATCAAGATTGGTTGGTGGTCGCCCCCCTCTAACGTCAGTTTCGATCCAACAAAATTTGATGAATCTTGTTTACATTTGGTGACATTACTCAGCTATTGCACACAAAAAGCAAAGAAGAAGAAATCGAGACATTGAACCTTCTGCAAGCATGACACAAGATTATTGAGTTTTAGTTTAATAAATAAATCATTTTCAATTAAGAAGTAATTGCGAAATCTTTTTTGCAAATATCTCCACCAGTAACAGAGACCTACAGTAATTCCAAAATAAAAAAATTATGCTTTGATCCTACCTGTTTAAACATGAATTGAATGATTTGAAGCTTACAAAACAGCGTTTAAATTCATCGCCTTAAAAAAAAAAAAACACAGTAACACCCACCTTTTTTTTCTAGAACAAAAAACTCCATCACTGTATTATAATATATATAATATTATAAATACTATATATATAGTAGATATATCCCGTATATAATATATATGTTGTAATATTTTAGATATATACAATATATATATATAATATATATTTATATATATATATATGAAACCTTAGTATATAGTAACAGAGTCTTGCTCAAACGTTTGCTTTCACACTTATAATAACTGAATCAACTATGATTGTTTAGTTTTAAAGTAACATGTAACAAATTTAATAATCAATTAGTTTTCACAGGTTAAAATAACGATGAAATGATGGTGAACTTTTAGATGTTAATAAAATTTTGTCTTCACAGAACCACATTTGCGATGAGGATTTTTAAAAAAAAATTATGTCCCTTTTGCTGATCTAATTAACAAGACTTAGCTGGTCAATGAGTTCCTCTAACAGCCGTGGTCTTCGTCAATTTCTTTTGTGATGATGTTGGCACTTCTTCACAGTAACATAATTTCCAATGTAGGCGTTTAGTGTTGTGATCCCTGCTTTTAAACAACTAGTTGGCCTTCGAAAAATGTAGTCTTGCTGTATAATTCCGTTACGTTCACACAAACTGGGTCTTGATAGCTTATTTCCACGAACAGTCTGATAGCTTCGTTCCTCGAACAGTCTGATAGCTTCGTTCCACGAACTTTAGACAAAATAAAAAGAATAAATGCCTCTGCTAAGTACACTGCATTTTTGGAAAGATTAACAGTTGCAATTGGTCTCGCTGGGGTGTCCACCCAGTCAATGTACGCCTCTCTGAATAATTAGGTTACACATCGTATACTACATAGGACGTGAGTGAATAGAAATGGGGCAAAATAATTGTTCAGGGTATTTTAAAACTGGGCAAAAATAGGTTCTTTTCATACAGCGCCGAGGAGAGTTAAATGAATTGGATGCCTGTTAAATGTACAATCCTAAATAAGGTACATATACAGTATCTAAAAAAATGATACTATACATTTAGACACATGTGATGAAATCATCACTCATCACTGTGATCATTCGGAGTCTGGGGTTTGCTGGTAATGTTTCGCATCTTCTGAGGGATTAGCAGAAAACAAACACCAGGCTTGCAGTAGTGGCTTTTAATGAATATCGGTATTTCATATGTTTTTGAAGGTGGATGTCCAGCCACAATATAACCACTTAGTAAGGAAAACATGTCAAATTCACATTTGTAAAATAAATGTTTACACTTACCCCAAAGTAACTTTTGAGAACACAATCTCCTGGCACAGTTTAAAATGGACACAGCAACTTAGGTTAGATGCTGTCGAATCACTTGGTCTTGAAATTTTAGTATTCCTCCTACGACGGATGATCTGATTCCTTAGGTCTCCAGTCTTTGTATTTAAAAAATGCGGGTTTACATTTATGTTTCAAAGTTGCCCAAATACTCTGTCCTGGTCCTTTAAGTTTCCAGTCCTTGTATTTAAAAATGCGGGTTTACTTTTAAGTTTTAAAGTTGCCCAAATACTCTGATATGTCACGTATAATTTTGGAATCCTTTGTCCTTTTCTTCTCTCTGGCTCTGGTGACTTGCTAGCTTGACGTGGCGATGCAATTTGATTTGTTACTCCGTTTTCGCTAGATTAAATCTCCAATTCTCAGTCCAAATCCCAGATTGTACTTCCGACGAATTTGCCAATGAAAGTCAAAGTTTATTTCGGCTCTCAAATTAAGCCAATGGTAAGTTTTTTTAGAACTAAATGGGTTGGGGTGTTAAATCATAATATCCCCTACGTGTTTTAAAATATAATTTTTTTTAAAAAATTCCAACGCGTGACATCTTTCTAATAAGGCAGTAATACTTCCGATTGCTTCTTTATGCAAACTCACAAACAAATCTGTGAACTTATTTTCTGTCTAGATAGTGTCCGCCAATATTGTCTCCCCAGACAGATTATCGGTAATATTAATACAAAGATGGGCCAGCGGACACGATTACATTTTATCACCTGTGTTTTCGTGCATCCGCCAGACGGTTTTCTCAGATAGACACTATGGCTTTCTTTTCATCGATCGTTCGCTACCACCTTGTGTAAATAAGGATTGACTCTATCAAAGGTGGCTAGACGGCTTAGGTGATGACGTGTCTAGCGTTGTTTGGGTCACAGTCGGTAACTAGGAGACGCTACCCTTTGTTACTTGACCGCCAAGCTGAATAGCTGCGTTTTGTTAACCTTCCAATTCAATGGCATGATATAGCCATTTATATGTGCATTATGATGGACCAGGGTCAGTCCTAGAACTCTACATGAGAGGAAACTTATGGAGGTTAGTGATTAACTAAATCCTTGGAAGGAGAAAGATAATCGTCTACTTTATACGAAGTAATTAGACTCACAGTCTCACTGTCGGCAGGTAGCCATTCTATCTGCGCGTGCATATAGCTGTGATGTTCTGACGACAATTACTGCATTGTATCCTTAAACGGACATTGACATGTAAAACAGCAGTCTACGCTATTGATTGATTGATGCATGTACCTCATGTGTGAATTGAACTGTTTATGTATGTGTGTAATCCATATTAAATTGTGAAGGACTCGAACCGGAGGCATTATTCGTTGAATCACGTTACACCATTCAACCATTATGAATTATGTATTTTATATCAAGTTGCTGAGTTAATAAGATGAACAGTTGTTTACATCTTGATGCCAAGTTCAGGCATTACGACAACCCAAAGGTGAGGTTCACCCCATTCGCGTACGAATATTAGCACGATCAGAATTCAAGCAACACAACCAGTAACCACACACGAAAGTCCTTCAACAAAAGTGGCGGCCGAATGCGGGGAACGACAGAAAAAAAGAAACAAACTTCTGTTCCTTACGCACATGTTAACCACAAATATTTACGATCAATTTTCGATCACATGATCCAGTCGAAGATGACGCAGTACTCATTATAATGCCTAACAACGTGACGTCACCGAAAGTCGTGTAGGTGAACTGTCGGAGAAAACCAAAGCCGTTTCTAAGTCTAACCAGGGGAAACATGAGCCATTGAAGCAAACACACGATATGGACTACAGGAGCAGACAGTCAAAGGCACAGGCCTAGCCGTCGACGACAACGAGCATCAAGTGAAGCAGCAAATAAAGATAAGTTTAGCTCAATAACTATTGTCGTTAACGTGACAGTGCTAACTGAGTCCATGCCCTCTGCCTACATCGGCATGTTTTTACCTATGTTTAATGTACTTTTTGTTGTCTTAATGTGTTGTTAATTAGTGGGGGGTAGGGAGGATGAACCGAAATTAGATTCTGTGGCTCTCACGATGCCTGAATTGATTTCGGTCGTTTCTTAGGGCAGTTAAACGATTGCACTTTTGGAAGCCCCATTGAGGTTTGCCATTGGACTGTCTGTCCAAATCTGCTGTCGTTTGACGATTTGTGTTAGCTGTACCGTTCCGTAGATAACTGGTGTATTTTATTCGTACTCAGTTCACAATTTTATTCAGTTTTGTATCATGTTCGTTAACTATTTCGTCCAGTCTACTCTTACTATCAATTTATTTTATGATTGTTAAATGTTCGTCCGTTATGAGTCCTGTGATGTCATCATTTTTTGCAGTCATTTTTTTTTTTTTTTTTGTGTACTTTGCATATTAAGTTGACCTCGGGTCAATCTTTGACCCTTCGTTTTCCGTGTGACACTTCCGCTTGTTTTATTTAGTTCATAAATTCATTTTTAATTGTGAAAATGTCTTGTTTGCGTCTTGACATTGTTTGTACCCTTTAGTTGCATCATTGTTTTGTTTGTCCTCATGATATATATTAAATGCTACATTAATAATATAACATTATATTCAATAATACACTTGTAATTTAATTTAATTAATTTTTTCTGACATTTAAGGTTAATATGGGACATTGCATAATTATGCAGTGATAGTCCAAGAAATTAGCACTGCAATTTATAAGAGATGCCTAGGGCATAATAATATAATATATATATTGACCAAATAAAATAATCTTATAGTCTACCTTTGAGGTAATAGACCCATTGTATATTATTTAATATACTTTTCTGGTACTAAGAGAGTGACTTAGTACATTGAACAATATAATTACTAGGAATCATACCCAACATCATTGGATATTGAGATTAATTGTGTGATGTAATTACATTATAGTTAACAGATATCATAACTATTTATGATATAGTTAGTACTTAGATACAATATTGTTACAAAATATTGTCTATTAGTTGAACTTAGACATTAGAGTTCAGTACTATTGTGATTATTTATATTGAATATTCCTAAGTTGAGTAAGTATAATAATTACTCTGAAGCTACTATTGACTATTTTAATCAGTAATTACCAATAATTACTTACCAGATAAAAGTCAAAATGCTTACTATAGACCATTTCGTTAAAATTGGTAAGGAATATGGTTATAAATCTCAAGAACTTCGTCAGTTTGCTGAGGCAGAACTGGAAAAACATAAAGCAGAAATGGAGGAACGTGAAAGAAAAGAAGCAGAGAAAAAGGCTGCATTAAAGAAAGAGGAAGAGGAACAAAAGGCTGCATTAAAGAAAGAGGAGGAGGAACGTGAGATGAAGCAAATTGCCAAGGAAAATAGATTAAGAGAGATTGCTCAACGTGAAAGAGAAGAGCAAAGAGCAATTACCAAACAGGAAGAAGAGAATAAATTGAAACGAGAGGAAATTATTTTACAACAAGAAATGGAATTGGCGCGTATTAAATTGGAGACAGCAAGATTACAAGCACAAAGTGCTGATGCAAACCAGAATAATAACGCACAAAATGGATCGTCATCCAGCCAAACTAAACATTTCTACAACTTTAAATTACCCACTCTCAACTTAAACGTGGACGACCTTTCATCGTTCCTGTCACGTTTTGAACAGACTTGCAAAACAAATCATTTGCCTGAAGAGTCATGGGTACTCAAGTTAAATGAATTCTTGGTTGGAGAACCATTGACGGCTTCTCAAAATGCTGACCCATCAATAGCAAATAACTACGGTGCCATTAAGTCCTTGCTTTTACGAAGGTTTCACCTGGACGAGGAACACTGTAGGTTGAAATTTAAGGGAATTTTACCTGAATCTCCAAAAGATTTTGCAGGATTCATTGCGAACATACGCAATACATTTAATAGATGGGTTGAACTGTCAGAAGTCAACAAATCGTACGACAAATTAGTTGATTTACTACTACGGGATAAGGTATTATCTTCGGTTAGCCAGCCATTTTTTGCATATTTGCAGGAGCGT
>JAMPIV010005779.1:0-115756 GCA_024509875.1 Oreohelix idahoensis
ATGGACAAGTCAATTAAGGAAAAATAAAAACACAGCCATCCAAGACAGGGGAAGGTCCTCTCGCGGGGAGGCGTATGATGCAACACAGAGAAAGCCGAAAGGAGTCTGTGTTGCTGACTAACCTTCTTTCTTCTAGGAGAACTGCCAGATTTGGCACCTGGAATGTTCGGACATTAAACGAACAAGGGAAAGTGGCACAAGTAGCAGCAGAAATGAGGTGGAAATATAAAATCGAGGTTCTGGGACTGTGTGAAAACAAAATGGAAGGGGGTAGACAAGAAGAAACTCATCACAGGTGAATTGATGCTGTCCTCAAGACATGAAGACGAAAGTTCACACCACAGTGAAGGGGTAGCTCTTATGTTATTTAAAGAAGCACAGAAAGCACTCATTGAATGGGAAGCAGTTGGATCAAGAATAATAACAGCTACTTTTAAAACAGTTTAAAAGAAAATAAATGTAAATGTCATCCAATGTTTATGCCCCAACTAATGACAAAGAAGAGTCTGTGAAAGAAGCATTTTATACTAGACTGCAGGAAATTATGGAGAAAGTAAAAAGAAGAGACATCACAATTTTGATGGGTGACATGAATGCAAAGATAGGTACAGTCAACACCGGCTTTGAAGAAGTCATGGGAAAACATGGGCTAGGAATAATGAATGAAAATGGGGAAACTATTCTCACACTTCTCTGCTTCAAAATCAACTGGCTATAGGAGGAAGCATGTTTCCACATAAGAGAATGCACAAGGCATCATGGATATCACCAGACCATAGAACCGAATATCAGATTGATCATATATGCATAAACAAGAAGTTTAGATCATCATTGCAGGATGTAAAGCTATATAGAGGAGCAGATGTGGCATCAGATCACCACCTTCTGATAGCCAAAGTAAAAATGAAACTCAAGAGATATGCAACAATGCAAAATTACAGACAACAATTTAATGTAGGACATCTAAGAAATAAAAAAAAAAAACAAGAGACAAATTTGCGGTCACAATATCCAGCAAATTCCAAGTGTTCCAACAGCTGGAAGATGCAGAGAATACAGAAGACTATTGGCAGCAAATCAAAACGGTATGGAATTAGACATGTGAAGAAATACTGGGGAAAAGGGAACGACAACAAAAAGCATGGATAACACAAAAAAAACCATCAATAGATAAAAGACAGGAAAACAAGAAAGCAGATTTAAACACAAGCAAAACCAGAAGTTCCAAAGCCATGGCTTAAGAAGTGCACACCAGAAGATAAACAAAGAAGTAAAAACAAGTATCAAAAGAGACAAGAGGAAGTATATTGAGGAGTTGGCAAGAGAGGCAGAAGAGTAGTATACAATGTACGCTACGGGTATCATTGTGGAGGCGCTTTGTGGAGGCGCGTGACTTTTTATATAAGGAAAATGTGGAGGCGCTTTGTGGAGGCGTGTGACTTTTATATAAGGAAAAATGTGGAGGCGCTTTTGTGGAGGCGCGTGACTTTTATATAGAGATATATTTAGATAACAAGAAGAGGATATATTTAGATAACAGTTAGACGATATATATTTAGACTTTTAGACAACAAGAAGACGATATATTTAGATAACAAGAAGACTTTTAGACAACAGGAAGACGATATTTATTGAAACGATATTATATTTAGACATACAATAAACTAGACATACAGGACATAAACAGTTATACGAATAGTTAGACGATATTTTAGAACAGTTATACGAACAGTTATATATAGGTAACAAAAAAGAATTTTAGTTAATATAGTTTATTTGTCAAATACTGTATTGTAGTAACAAAACATATAGGAGCATATACGGTAATACATAGGAGTACATATATAGTATTTTTTAACATTACATGAGTATGTACAATTGCCAAATAACACATAGTGACATGTACAGTACTTTGTTATATACATATTTATATTGGAAGATGGGAGGTGTTCAAAATAACATTATCACAGTAAGAAATATAATATAACACCGGGGTACAGTTACAGGCCAGACCTTGAGGGGTGTCGTCACGTCGTAAAAAATAGAGAGGTTAGTGTTGCATATACCTGTAGGTATCTGTGTACATAGTGGAAGAGACAGAGAGTTTAGATGTTGAGGGGTGATGTGGTGACGTTGTCGGGATGTACCTGTCGTTTGATGTAAAAGTAAGACAGGGCGTTGCGGTGTTGTTCGTATGTGTAGATGGAGGATTTGTGTGCTCTGAATCCAATATTTTTCCCGCCCTGTGCTTGTTAGGTGTTGAGTACTTCTAAGAATGTATTTTTGTCGATTTTGTTGTGGTGTTTGCTCAAACCTTTTGTGGTGGTCTTGTCATAATCACCAAAACAGTGATAAGTCTTGCTGCGCAGCGAAATCATCCCGCTGCCTTCGTATTCTAATTTAAAAAGACCCGGTGTCCGTTTGTCGAATAATATTTGTTCGCGACATTTCTGACAAACGGCGCGTGTTTTACCCTCGGTAGCAACGAAATCGGGTCTATGTTCGGGGCATACTTCGGCGGGGAACCACTGGTGGTAGGTACTGTAAAATTCGCGTCGCATAGCGGGCTTAACAACGTCCGCTAAGTTATTCGCGCTAAGGGCCAAGTAAAGACTGTCGGTGTCTGTCTCGCACAACTGAAAGTCTGACCTATCTACAAATTTATCTAAGCAGTCATAGTAAAACTCTAACATTCTCAATTTCGCGTACTGATACACGAAAAAAACCTATCTGCACGGGCAGGTCCCAACTAATTGTCTGTTTAAGTCTTTCTACATCAAAAATGTCGTCCGTCACTAACGTCATTTTCCTAAATCGGGGGGAGTTTATTAGTTCAGATGTACCCGCTTCCGTCGTGTATGAGACATCCACATGCTTCGCCTTATTGGTCAATGTTTTACCATAGGCGGCGTTACCCAACAGTTTCATGGTCTTGCTGGTAATTGCGTAGGCAGGATCTGTATCACCTTGTCGACGTGCGTTCGAAACAGTGTCCCCAAACTGTTTAAAACACGTCACAGGTGCATATTCAATCACCTGGTAAATACAGGTGACTTCTAATCCTTTGGTCAAGTACCATCGAAGCAAAGGTGTTGCCAACAGAATCTTTTTGCCCACATAACTCCCGATCAACGTCCGTCTGGGGCCACGTCCCGTCAATGTTTTTGAAAATGGGCGTCATTTCCGAGAAATGTTCTTTTAGGGAGTCGGGGACATGAATGTCACACTCGACTAGGCAAAACAAGGTCTCGTCTAACACAGAGGCGAGAATCTGTTTTTCTGTTAATGGATACCGACATTTGGTGTACGAGGGTTTCACGGTCGGGAAGGTGGCGCTCAGAAAACGACGGATTGATGGATCGGTTTTCTTCAACTCTTGCCACTCGCATTCCCACATTTCGACCAATTTGACGTCGCACTCGTACACCAAATAAGAACCAATTTACAGCGTCTTTGCGTACAATTCAGTCAAAGGTTTTTTGTTGACTGGGTTACGTCACGACCGGTGGTTAGTGGGCAGTCAGGGTGGCCGTGGAAAAGACACCCGTGGAACTGGTAGGCAGTACGAGAATATTTGTCCCAACCATCTAAGCTAATGCCCATATAACCCAACGACATTTCACGACCGTTAAACTGGGTTTTCAAAACCACTTTATTTTGGTGTGAGACCCAGCTCAACCAGTCGCGGCACTGCACGGTATATTTATGGAGTTTGTGGTGCTTGAAACCATCCTTCCTGTGTCGTCTAACGGGAAAGTCAGTGGGCATTTGCTGCATTAGCGCCCACAAATAAAGGGCGTTGGCATCAAAACCTTTAATGCATTGTGCCATTTTGCCACCTCTAATGCGCGTTTCACCTTGTTCGTGGAGCCTATGAAATATAATGGAAGGTCCCCCGACTATGTTTTGGCGCAACGTGTTGTGCAAATCTGCCTCCCGATCACAGCATAACGAAAAAGAGACGTTGGATGGGAGGGTTTTGAAGAGGTATTTTAACGTGACACCGGGCATGGAAATCGCGTCTTTGAACATATCTACGCCTAGGTGCGCGTAAAAACTAACTTGTTGTTCTAACGCCAGCAGGAAGGGGACCACGTCTTTGATATTGTACCATGTGAGAAAGTCACGCAACGTGGTCATGTGGTTATCGGCCCACACCTTCTGACATTCGGCGTACTCGTCGACGGAAATGTTAGTGTTTTTAAGGGCAGAAAAAAATGCCGAGTGGGGTGGTAGCGCCGTTTCGTCTAATTTTGCTAAATCTGTTATGTATTCGTAACAAAAATATCCGTTAGTTTCTTTAACGTTATACTCCGCGAGATACTTGCTATAGCTAAAACCGGATGCTAAGTAATTGATTATATCTAAAAACTTTAACTCGCGAGCGGCAATACACATAAAATTATTATTGCGCTTGACTAAAAATGTGAACTCTTCACACATGAAATATTTGATGAGGTACGGTTTGATCACATTCACGTCATACTTGCCAGAATTGAACCCTAGTACTGGTAGTTCCTGTAAATAATTATCGAGTCTGTCAAGGAGACCTTCTGACTTTCCTAGCTTCTCTAAAGCCTCGAGTTGTGTGTATACGTCATCAAAATACGCACGCAAAATCTCGTAAGCTCCCTCGGAAATTTTGATCAGATAATCAGCCATCCTATTGACCAAGTCTTGTGGATCACCCGTTGTGATAAAACACACGGGGGCTTCAAAACCGGGGACGTTAGAAGCCACCGAGCAAGACAGGGGGATGTGTTTGGCTGTGTATGTAGTGGCGTTACCACTGGGCACTACCGTGTTATCAAAATAACACTCATAGTCAAAAGTTGCCCGGTAGGGAAAGACGAATTTTGTATCTACATCTATTCCCAGCTCATTGAGCGCTTCCCAAATGGTCTCTGGCGGATTATACACACCACCGTTAAAAATTTCCCTTTTCTTAGAGCCGGCACAGGTCTTTTCATGGCGCTCCATAAACCTAAAAAACTTCCACAATTTACCGCACTCGGGACACGAAAAAGAATGACTGGCCCTATCAATATCTGCAATATACATAAAATGGTTTTTAAACATTAAAAGACGCAACGTATCTAGAAAACTATCACTACCTCTAAGTTTGGGGGTCAGGTTTTCCGCGTCGTCAAACTCGAAAACGTCAATATTTATATTAAAACATTTTTCTAAGGCTGGAATATCGATTAAACTAACCCCGGGGAAATCGATGAGGGACGTTAGTCCCTGCTGTGTTTGCCACTGTTCTACGAGTCGACGCGTGTATTTTCTAACATTCTTAACGGCACCACCCCTAAAAACGGCCAAACACCTAAAAAAGCAAAAGTTATCGCTGTAAGGTTTTGAATGTGAATCGTGTTGTAATGTGTTGATGTGTTTATTTTCGGTGATGAAAGAGGGGATGTCTTGTAATAAACAACCAATTGGAAAATCTTGAATATGGTATATATAGAAAGAAGTAGCTGGGATTGCTTCGACAAAATATTTTGTGTTTGGTCTGTTTAATTGTGCGTGTGTAAGAATATCGCTGTCGTGTAATTGTGAAACAAAAGCTTTGAAATCTGTAATGTTGTTGACTAAGTGAGGCTGTTCTAACACACACGTATTATTATGCGACGCATGAAAAAAACGTAATTCGTTTGTTTCTCTGTGGCGTAAGATGATATGAAAACTGTAGTTTATCTTGAATCTTTTTGTTTGTTGTGCAAAGATTGGTGTGAGTAAGGAAAGCCATTCAACGGATTCGTCTGGTCTGTGAAAGAAAGTGAATGTGGACTGGAATTTATGTTTGTTGGAATGTGTTTTGATGGCTTACCAGTTGTCAATATATTTCTGTCTTATGTCAGCCGGTAGGTCAACTAAACTGTCTTCCTCAGAAGACAAGCGGGGTTTTTTATATGGGTTTGGTGGGTACTGGGGATTGTTCTTTTCTTGGTCTGGCCTGTTTTTGGTGGGTGAGATGGGATGGGACTTGTTGAATATCGTCATGAAGGTAGTGTGGAAGTTGTTGCTGTGGTAGACGCTGCAGTAGATGATGTTGAGTCTGTTGTGGAACCCGCTGTTAGTGTCTGTTGGTGCGCTGTTGGCATTCTCGAGGTTGATGATGGTGATGAGTCAAACGTGGCACCGGCTGTTGGCATTCTCGAGGTTGATGATGATGAGTCTAACGTGGCACCTGGTGTGGGGAATGAGTGTGGTATTGGGACAGATGTATGATGTTGTAGTGTATGAACCCGCAACCTATCACCACGAGAAAAGGTTTTACCACAGATCTCGTAGGAAAACAGAGGGGTTGAGTGCACTGTTTTTATATGTCGTGAATAATTGTCACGTCTGGTGAAAGTTTTGTTGCACCGGGCACATATTATGCTGTGCCCCACTGATGTGTTTGGTACCACTGTGTCTGTATGATGTGTTTGTGTAGTGGTTTGTACCAACAATGTTTCTGATCTTTGTACCCCTGGTCCATGTTCGAGAGCTATATGGTGTTGTAATGCCTCAGGACTGGTAAATATTTGAGGACAGATACGGCAGGCGTATCGGGGCTCCGCGTGGACAAATGAGATATGCCGAGTAAGGTCACGTTGCCTCGTAAAAGATCGACTGCATTGCACACAGATGTAGCCACAGTTCTTGCTTTGAAGAAACTCCATCTGTTGAGTAGGTTAAAAAACAAGTTAGTCACACATAAAATTATATATATATGTATCAAGCAGTTAAATAAAACACAGACAATCTGATAGAGAGAAAGAGAGAAAGAGAGAGAGAGAAAGAAATAAAGAGAAAGAGGGAGAGAGAAAGAGAGAGAGAGAGAGAGAGAGAGAAAGAGAGAGAAAAAGAGAGAGAGAGAAATAAAGAGAAAGAGCGAGAGAGAAAGAGAGAGAGAGAGAGAGAGAGAGAGAGAGAGAGAGAGAGAGAAATAGACAGACAGGTGTATACACGCCTACTCTTCATTATAAACAGGCTTATTCAATGAAAGAGTTCGTATGTTTTAATGTGATATAGTGTTTATTAACTTTTTGAGTTATCAGACAGTTTCTGTATTTTTCTTTTTATATTTTATTATTTGTTATGTTAACATATCAGACATGCCCCGCGCGCGTTGTGGAAGCGAAGATATTGATTTAAAAACCAGCCGCGCACGAGACAAGTGACGATCTACCCTTTCATTTAAAATAACGGGGATTTAAGTACTAACGTGTGTGTTAGTTTCACACGCTTGTTGGTTATAGCAGGACGTCTGTCCTTGTGTAGTTCAGTATTGCTTTTAAAATCTAAAATATACTATTTTCTAAACTATTATGTTGTCTAATTTTCACTGGTTGGATAGGTAGTTTGTAGTGACTCTGGTCCTTATTTATTTTTAAAGTAATATGTTTATAGTTACTAGGAGAAGTTCTTTATTGCAATATCGATGATGACTCATACTATATGTATACAACGAACGAAGCACTTGCTTAACAATAGGCGAGAAACGCGGATAAGTTTTAAACTAAGACAATTTTTTCAGAATCAAGAATGTGCCTAGCACATAACAAATAAGTCGGATAATTCTTAACTTAGCTAAACCATACACGCATGTAAGAATTTAACAAACAAATATTATTAAAATATCTGTTGGTCTAGACATAATAATCTTTGAAACAGATTTTACCATCACTCCCTAGCGAAAAGACAAACACACAACCATATCTTTTAAATAGAAAACAGATATTTAATACAACACACGAATAATGAAAACAACCAACTAAAAAACTTATATATTCTCTAAATAGAAATAATTATTTTAACTTCCTAACATAACATACGGATAAAACAGAATAACTTACTTTTAGTTGTCTTGTTTTCAGAAGGATGTTTCTTGGTCTCAACGTCTGATTTTTTTTCAAAACGACTGATCAGAACTGAACGAAGGCTGGTTACAGAATGAGAGATATCTAACACAATTGTTGGTTATATCAACAGACTTGTCAATAAAAGAAGTCCCCGCGTCTGAATACACAAAGAATCGCTTGCGTATTCATACGCCCGATAGGTTTTGTAGCGGTGATTTGGTTCGAACGTCGGTAGTACGTTTTTGAAAAGAATCTAATTTACCATTTTTCACGCGAATGTTTAATTGGTCATGAAAAAATCCACATCTGTGTTTGTCTAATTACTCACCTGTTCGGGAAATACAATTAAACAAAGCCAATTTCTTTTATAAAGATCCAATGACAGATGTGTTTCAGCGTGAAACCCGTTATCCTCGTTACGCCAATGTTTAATTACGGGGCAGCTGTATTTGTCTAATTACTCGTCTGATCGGAAAATGATTCCTACCATATAAGATCGAATGACAGACGAGCGTGTGTTTCAGAGATCTGCACGTACGGTATTGTGAACAAATAACCGAATCGATATGGAATGTCATTACGGGCATGTTTAATTAGTAGCAGATGTGTTTGCTTAATCGGTCCCTTGTCAAAAAATGACTTATTTTACATTAGATCTGTTAATCAACGTACCACACGTGTCCAAATATTCAGAATTCACGTCTTTGTTACAATGCTGGATAATCGAGAATGTTATTACAAGAACTTTAATAACGCACAGCAGATGATAATAATTTGGTCGAAGACAAGTTTGAACAAACTTTTGAACAAAATAGAACTGTCTGTTAGTGTTGTATGTAAAAATATATTGTCTATGTGAAAGTGTATGCCACAGAGAAACAAAATTTAATAAAATACAAATCTTTAATATTGTTATACTGTGTTGACGAAGAATAACAAACGAGTTATATTTGTTGTCAATGTTAGTCAATGTGTTTACACCAATAGGTGTGTAAGTAACGAGTGTGTATGCAGTTCTCAGGTTTGAAACATTGTGTTTTTAACATGTTGCAGTGATTCTCACATTGTTGAAAACACAAGGATTCTCACAATGTTAGTACGATTCTCATATTGTTGAAAACACAGTGACTCTCGTTATTGTTAGCACGATTCTTACGTTGTTGAAAAGGTGTTCTCACGTTGTGTCTTTGATATAAAATAACTGTCTGTAAGTGTAAGTTATCATTGCTGGCTATGGACCCGCGTTGGGTGCACCCTTTCACGTGTTTGGTTTCAGGGCCTACTTCTAGTGGCAAAACTGTTTTTGTACAGCGTTTCTTAAAACATATTCGAGATATGGTGACAGCTATACCTGACGAAATTTTATGGTATTATGGAGAATACCAACCCTATACAATTTGATACCTGGTGTTCAGTTTATTGAAGGACTGCCGGACATTGAGCAGTGGACAGGTGATAAGAAACGTTTGGTAATTATCGATGATTTGATGACTGAGACAGATGAGCGAGTAACTAATTTATTCACAAAAGGGAGTCATCATAAAAATCTAAGCGTAATATATATTGTGCAAAATTTATTTGCCAAGAATAAAGAACACAGAACCATTAGCTTGAATTCTCATTACATAGTGCTTTTAAAAAATCTACGCGATGGATCTCAGATTGTTAATCAAGCCAAACGGATGTACCCAGGTCGGACTGCCTATGTCCAAGAAAGTTTTAAAGACGCGACGTCGACCCCACACGGCTATTCGCTAATCGACCTTCGTCAAGAAACACCAGACACTCTGCGTTTACGCACCCACATATTCCCACACGAACAGCAAATTGTATACGTCCCTAAATAACGAAATGGGAGAAAAGGTAAAAGACATGCTGATATGTTAAAGTTTTTAGGTACGGCCAAACCACCAGTCATCAAGGCTGTTATGAAAACAGCGTCACCCGAGCTGGTAGGATCACTCTGTGAATGCTGTCACAACGTATTAAAAGGTAACGTTACACTGACACCCCCTCAGAAGAGACGTTTGCGTTGTTACAAAAACACCCTGCGAGCGCTTACCAAGAAAAAATTGTCGATCAAAAGACGAAAACAATTTTTACAAACTAGAGGATTCTTGGGTGCGTTGTTAACTCCAATACTAACTGTACTAAGAGGGCTCTTTTAGATGGCTAAGAAAATGATTTTGATGGATCCTCGTTTGTTAGAGGCTCAAAAACCTTATAGACCACCCGATGCTCTAAGAGATAACTTGGGAGAATTGGATACTCAAATGCAACTAGTCTTGGAGCGAGAAGATTTGCCAATGGGTGACAAAGCTAGACTATATCAGCAAACACTGCAGCGTTATTTGAATCGCTTAGAACAGTACAGTCACGTACCTCTAGGCCACGTAGATATTAAGTCTCCACTTAACGAATCGAAACCTCCCAGCGAACAACCCGCTGTACTTAAAGATGAGGTCGTTGACAAAAAGCCTCAGTCTCCACCCGTAACACCCACTAAGCGAAAAAAGGTGGTTACCAGTAAATTGCGAGAAACATCGTCGTATTCGCTCAGAAGAAGGAAAAAGACGCCAAAGTGGGAAGCATGGCCAAAGAAGTGAATAAGATTTTAAAACAACATTACTACGATCCAAAACGACCCGGGTTTTATGGGGGAATCGACGCCTTACAACGTAGCACCAAACTTAGTCGTAAAAAAATTGAAGAGTGGTTAGGTCATCAGGATACCTACACCTTACACAAACCGGTGCGCAGAAAATTTAAACGACGTACCACCATTGCGGGTGGTATCGACCAACAGTTCCAGGCTGATTTAATTGACTTGCGAGGTTTAAAGAAATTCAACGATGGGTTTTCCTATCTAGTAACGTGTATTGACGTATTTAGTAAATTCGCTTGGGCTGTTCCATTGAAAAACAAGACTAGGACGGCGTTAGTAGCAGCGGTAAAAACAATTTTTACCAGTCGCAAACCGATAAATTTTCAAACAGACAAAGGAAGTGAGTTCGTCAACAAAACATTCTTAAAGTTTCTTAAAGATGAGATTGTCCATTTCTTCACTACGGAGAATGAGGATACCAAGGCAGCTATTGTCGAGAGGTTTAATCGAACCCTCAAAGAAAAAACGTGGCGTTACTTTACCAAAACCAACACTCTTCGATACGTCGACGTGATACAGCAACTGGTCCACAACTACAACTACTCGTATCACCGGAGTATTAAGATGGCACCGGCGGAAGTTACCCCGAGCAATCAAGAAGAGGTGTGGCATACGTTGTATTCGACCCCTAACGTCGTCGGTAGAAAAGTCTATTTTAAAGCCGGTGATCGCGTGCGGATCGCCCAAGCCAGACAAACTTTTAAAAAGGGTTATACACCGGCGTGGACAGAAGAACTGTTTACGGTCAGCCGACTAAGCCAAACAAGACCGGTCACATACGTCCTTAAAGATGATTCGGGTGAGGAACTGAAAGGTTCTTTTTACCAAGAAGAGCTGCAGCGAGTCGGCGACAAGAAAGTTTATCGAATCGAGTCCATTTTGCAAGAACGGCGAGGTGTCAGGGGTGTAAAAGAGTATTTAGTCAAATGGTTCGGTTATAACTCGTCATTCAACAGCTGGATTTCCGCCAAACAACTAGCGAAATATCGAGACTGATGGAGATTGAAGAAGAAGTGAGCACCCCAGTTTTGCGCCCACCCCCTCCCAAGACCGCGAGAACCTCGTTCTGGCCTTTTTTGGGGAAACTAGTCCCGCGACTAGAGATCGTTTTCATCTGTCAGATGATCGTTATATATGTCGTCATCGGTGTCTCGTTATTCAATCTGAGTCGGAGCAACGCAGAGGGACCAGACGGCAAGTTTTGGATCGCTTTAATAAGCAGTTGTCTGGGTTACATGTTACCTAACCCTAAGATAGGATGACTTTTTACGTGACTTTACCTAGCAATGCCTCGATGAAAATATACCCAAACAATAACGCCGGACACTTTTTCGTCAAATTGCCGCAGACTATAGACTTGACTTCGCGTTATGAAGTTGGTTTGGTTGAGATTCAATTTCCCAAAAGTTATTTTAACGTGCTAGACTATTATGTATGGATACATTACTTTCCCAACAAAGAAGATGAGTCTATACTACTCACGTTACCCGCCGGTCTATACACGTCACCCGACACGTTGATCGACGAGTTGAATCGTTTGCTTTTAGCCACGGTGTGGATGAAAAAGCCAGAGTTAGATTCCATTTTAACAATAATAAGGCCACCTTGAATCTGTATGATCCGGAGGTTGAAGTTAGAATTAGCGAGACGTTGAAACACATGTTAGGTTTTCCTGCCTCGCTCGCCACAGACATCGACCCAATACTACGAGGCGAGACTGAAGTACAAATGGATAGCGACATGAAAAATGTATACGTGTACTGCGATCTCGTAGCGGCGAGACCAGTTGGAGATGCCTCTGTCCCTTTGTTACGGATTGTCCCTATTTTGAATAGGACTACCGCTTCAGTTTTTAGGATTTACGACAAACCACATTACGTACCCCTGAGCAGTTTTTCGTTTGACGCGGTGGAAATCCTTTTAACTAATGACCAGGGTAAGACTATCCCATTCACTAGCGGAGCTTCGGTGTTGACACTACACTTCCGAACTCACAGACGGTTTGATTTTGAATAGAAAAAAATGGTCAGACACGTACCCATCCGACGAAACTCCAAAATGTATGAGGAGTTTTACTGCAACCAAGCTGGCCACGGGATGCCAGTGTTTATCGGAGGTAGAAGTCAAAGAGGACATGGTTTGGGTAGTTTTTTCGGCGGACTCGGTCGCATGGTTCTCCCGTGGTTAAAAACTGGAGGCAAAGCTTTACTCAGAGAAGGTCTTGGCACCGGTCTACAGGTCGCGAGCGATGCGTTAGCCGGCAGAAATGTTGGTGAGTCATTTCGAGAGCGAGCCAAGGAGTCGGGTCAACGTTTATTACAGGGAGCGGTTGAACACCTCACCACTAACCAATCGGGTAGCGGGCTTAGAAGAAAAAGAAAAACGAGAGCTGTCCCACCTGGCGAGCCGAAACAAATAAAACGCAGTAACCGAGCTCGCCCTTCTCATTCTCACCAGAAGAAGCGACGGTACTCTGATATATTTGAATGATGGCGCTTATTCACCCCAACTCGTGCGAGTGTCTTCACAGTGGTCTAGATTTGTTTAGCGTACCACCAACGCAGACAGCCGTAGAAGAGGGACAATTTGTGGAGATATATCCATTGGCCGCCTTAGCCCCCGGAGCCCCGGTGGAATTTGTAATATCGGGAAACGGTGAAGAATATCTAGATTTGTTCAATACTTTTCTACACGTGCGCGCCAAAATTACGTTAGCAAATGGCGGCGCATTACCCGCTGACGCAGAGGTGGCCCCGATCAACTATTACCTGCACAGTTTATTCTCACAAGTCGACGTTTCACTTAACGACACGCTGATTACACCCAGCGAGAACACCTACCCTTACAGAGCTTACCTGGAAGCCATGTTGAATTACGGGGAGGAACCCAAACGAGGCCATCTGACATCGGCTTTGTTTTACAAAGACACGCCAAATTTTATCACGGACACAATTGGTGACAATAACAACGGGTTAAGACTGCGTCGACATATAGCCGCTGGTTCTCATGACATTGATATGATGGGTCGTTTACATTCAGATATCCTCGCTCAAGATCGTTACCTGTTAAATGGTGTGACCGTTAAAGTAAAACTCACCCCGTCTAAAGATGCCTTCAACGTGCTGGGACACGACCCCACCGCTGGTTATAAATCTATTATAACTTATGCGGCCTTGGTTGTCCGGAAAGCCAAATTAAACCCCGCCGTCTCTCTAGCTCACGAGAAAGCCTTGGTGCGAGGTAATGCCAAGTACCCCTTGAAACGAGTTGTGCTAAAAACTTTCTCTATCCCTAGAGGTATGCTATCGCACATGCAGGATAATCTATTTCTCAGTCAAACACCCACACGAATCGTGATTGGCCTAGTCACTTCGACCGCTTTTAACGGGTCTAATCCGTTCAATTTCGCTACCTTTGGTCTGATATATTTGAATGTCAGCGCGGACGGCAGAACAGTCAGTGGCAAGCCTTTGTCCATGGATTATGAGCACAACCAGTACGTGAGAGCCTTCTTCGGGACGAATCTAGCTATGGGACTGGTTGGCAAAGACACCGGCAACGCTCTCGAGTATAGAATTTTAAGAACAGTTACGCCTTATACGCCTTTGACCTCACCCCCAGTCTACTGGACGGTGACCAGTTTGAGATGGCCAAGTCGGGCCCTGTCTCAGTAGAACTTAAATTCTCCGAGGTCACACCCGAACCATTACAGGTTCTCGTCTACGCCGAGCAAGACTCGATCTTGGAGATCTCGAAATCGCGGCACGTTTTGACAGACTACACCACTTAGACGATGAATACAGATGAGATACGGACCATCCTCCTGTCGGATATATTTGTTAAACGAACTGGGCTCGTTAAAGTTTTAGCTCGTGACCAATTACCTCTACGCATCGATCCGAGCCAGACGGCTGCTTTCGTCATCAACACTGACCCTAGCTATCGCCCCGGTGACCACTGGGTCGCTCTATATTATAATGGACTTGGCACTTTTGAATATTTTGATTCTTTTGGCCTACCACCTACACACCCGGACCTGATTAATTTTATAGCCAGAAACTCTACTCAACCTGTTAACTACAACGCCAGACATTTACAAGATGTAGTTACCAACGTTTGTGGGCTCTACGCCATTTATTTCAGCTTGATCAAAACACGAGGTGGTACTATGCAACGGGTCCTACTACCCTTTTCGGCTAGACAACACGCCAACGATCGATTAATTTTTCGATTAGTCAGAGGAACCACCAGATGGCGTTTCCCTTCATAGACAAAGGAAGAGATCAATAGACACGTGTGTGTATTTTTTTCTGTCGTTTTTCCCCTCACGACAATACGGCCATGAGTCATCCACTTGGCCATGTTCGACGAATCACGCCTGGCCAACTCAAATTAGTCATCCACTTGTCCCCACGCAACCGCGTCAAAGATCGATTGGTTGTTCGACGAATCACGCCCTGGCCAACTCAAATCTAGTCACAGCGACAACGATCGATTAATATTTCAACTAATCACGTCTCGGTCAACTCAAATCTAGTCACACCGTCAACGATCGATTAATATTTCAACTAATCACGTCTCGGCTAGCACACGCCTCAAAAAACCAGATTAAACTGGTATTCCTGCATATAAACAGACACTTGGAAGACCCAGACACTCATACTTTACTAACGCAGTGGCGTGATAACGACAGATACTTACACCTCGTTCACGATGACTGCCCCACCAACTGGGTCTACATCAAGAGCTGTGATGAAATGCATAAACCTTTGGCTAGTGGTCTGAATTCCGCCTCTGTATGTGTTTACCGAGGCCAACCTTTACTGCACGTGCGAAAATATTTTGGTGAATCCTACCTCAAGTTTCCCACCAAAACCGGCATTACGTTAACTCGATCCGAGTTTGAACATTTGTTAACGTTACAGAGAGAAATCCTCGCCGAATTTGACCGATTACAGTCACCACGCATGGATACCTATCCAACTACTTGTACCACTAACACGTTTGACGACTACATCAACTCCAGCTGTTACCAACCGATTTCCATCGACCCGAGTTTATTTCCTAACCCTTGTACAACCACCACAGACAACCACCTGACCGATGTCACCAATCTACCACCGAAGAAGCAGAAACCTACTAACTCCCCCAGTAACACATTTGACGAATACATGAACTCTAGCTGTCCAGTATCACCAGAACTGAGTTGGTTTCCTAACCCTTGTACAACCACCACAGACAACCACCTGGCCGATGTCTCTAATCCACCACCGAAGAAACAGAAGAAACCTACTAACTCCGCCAGTAACACATTTGACGAATACATGAACTCTAGCTGTCCAGTATCACCAGAACCGAGTTGGTTTCCTAACCCTTGTACAACCACCACAGTCAACCACCTGGCCGATGTCACCAATCTACCACCGAAGAAGCAGAAGAAACCTACCAAACGACTGAGACTTGTGCTTTAACTCGATATTATTTGACAAATAAAATAAATTAACTAAAATTCTTTTTTGTTACCTATATATAACTGTTCGTATAACTGTTCTAAAATATCGTCTAACTATTCGTATAACTGTTGTCCTGTATGTCTACTTATTGTATGTCTAAATATATATCGTCTCAATAAATATCGTCTTCTTGTTGTCTAAATATATATCGTCTAAATATATCGTCTTCTTGTTATCTAAATATATCGTCTTCTTGTTGTCTAAATATATCTCTATATAAAAGTCACACGCCTCCACAAAGCACCTCCACATTTTCCTTATATAAAAGTCATGCGCCACCACAGCGCACCACCACATTTTCCTTATATTAAAAAGTCACGCGCCACCACAATGATACCTAAGTTGCGCATTGTATACTACTCAGAAGATGCTGCAGCCAAAGGAAATAAGAGAGAACTGTATAACAGCACAAAGAAGCTAACGGGGAAATACAAGCAAACAAGTTGCCTCATAAAAGACAAGAATGGAAAACTGCTCAGCAATATACAAGAGCAAATGAAGAGGTGGGCAGAATATTTTGAGGACCTTCTCAATAGACCAGCTCCACAAAACCCCCCGGACATCCAGCCAGCAGAAGAAGAGCTACAAATTAACGGTGAAAGACCAACGAAGGAAGAAATAAAGAAAGCCATAAAGCTTCTAAGAGATGGAAAAGCGTCTGGACCTGATGGCATTCCAGCAGAGGCCATCAAAACAGATATCGACACGGCTACAGAGATGTTATATAAATTACTTGGTAAAGTCTGGGAAAAGGAAGAGATACCAGCGGAATGGAAGGAAGGATATCTGGTTAAGTTGCCTAAGAAGGGAAATTTACAAGAGTGCACAAATTATAAAGGGATAATGTTACTATCAGTGCCAGGAAAAGTATTAAACAGGATTATCCTTGAGAGATTAAAAGAGTCCATAGACAAGAAACTGAGAGATGAACAAGCAGGTTTTCGACAAAACAGATCCTGTACAGACCAGATAGCCACTTTGAGAATAATAGTTGAACAAAGTCTGGAATGGAATTCACCACTATACATCGGATTTGTGGGCTACGAAAAGGCATTTGACAGTGTAGACAGAGAATCACTTTGGAAATTGATGATGCATTATGGAGTTCTCCTGAAGATCATTAATTTAATAAAGAAAACATATGAAGACATGACATTCAGAGTTCTTCATGAAGGACAGCTTACAGAACCGTTTGGGATAAGAACAGGAGTTCGACAGGGATGCCTCTTGTCTCCATTTCTTTTCTTACTAGCAATAGACTGGGTTATGAGATCATCGACAACACACAACAGAAATGGAATCCAGTGGACTCTGACTAAGCAGTTGGACGATCTGGATTTTGCTGATGACTTCTGTCCCATGACCGTAATCAGATGCAGGACAAATTGAAAACACTCGATGAGAGGTCACAGCAATTGGGTCTGAAAATACAGAGGGAAAAGACAAAGATAATGAGGAATAATGCAGGTAATGATAACAGGGTTGAACTTGAAGAAGCACCAATACAAGATGTAGAATCGTACACATATCTTAGCAGCAATATAGACAAAGTTGGAGGGACAGACAGTGATATCAAAATAAGAATATAAAAAGCTAGAGGAGCTTTCATTGCATTGGGAAATATATGGAGATCAAGAGAAATCGGATCCAACACGAAAATAAGAATCTTCAACTCAAATGTGAACTCAGTCCTATTGTATGGCTCTGAGACATGGAAAACAACAAAGACAACTACCGAAAAGCTACAGACTTTCATAATTGGGTGCTTGCGTAGAATAGAGGAATTAAAATGGTATGACAAGGTTGCCAACGTGGAACTGATGACAAGAACTAGACAAGCGCCAGTGGAACAAGAGATGAGAAGAAGACGATGGCGATGGATAGGACACACAGTGAGAAAACCTGTTGATAGCATTACAAGGCAGTCCTTGTTCTGGAACCCCCAGGGCAAGAGAGGTAGAGGTAGACCAAGAAGCACGTAGAGAAGAGAGCTGGAAACAGAGGTGAAAATTATAAGGAGAACGTGAAAAGAACTTGAGATGCTGGAACGTGACAGGAGGACTTGGCATGTGTTTGTTGAAGGCCTATGCTCCTTTGGGATTGGAGGGTTATGAATGAATGAATGGTATAACAACTGAGTCATCTAAGTTTGTTATAAACTTGGTATTCTCCGCCCACTTCTGTGAGAAAATATGTTTTGGCTCGTATTTTATGAGCCCCCAGCTGGATGTGATTCAGCACTTTATTAATTGTATGTTTCGCTCTGTATACTGTACTTTAAAAAGGAATGAGTCATACGGGTGCAGATATCAAATTCACTCCCAAGTGATTAACTCAACTAATGATTTATATTTACATATAAAACAAGAGATTTATTTAAGAAATATAGTTTAAACAAGGGTAGAAAATGAAAATGGTTCAATCAAGAAACAGTTAAATAATTAGTTTCTGACTTATTAGAGAATTCGACATCACTTAACGTTATAACTGACATGGCACATTCATAAAAGAAATTCATTCCTTCACTGAAGCCCTAAGTTTTGGCTTAGCTTTGCAGATGCCTCCAGTGAGATGTCTTAGGATGATGGTTTTCAGTGAAGTCTAGACTGTTCCTTCTCTTCAGGAGTCGAGTGTCTCAGTAGCAAAACGTCCGGGGTATTCACTCAGATTACCTCGTCAAGTGTCCTCAAGACCCGTCTGGCAACTGGTACCAAAAACTGAGAGAAATCTCATCTAAGTTTCCTGTTTCCTGATGAGTGCATCATGCGACTACAGTTTCCTTCCACCATTTCATCTACCTCAGAATTTCTCCCGATGCCCCTGAGCATTAAATCTCAACCCATCTGTCGTATATTAGGTCTATCTTTATCGCTCTATCTTTTCCAACATCATTCTTATTTTATTTTCTCCCACATTTTGCACTTTCATCGTGGTTAAAGTAATCTTTCTTAATCATTACTTGTATATAAAGTGTAACTTTACATGCTTTTGATTTAGTCCCCCACCTTGAGTTATCTTGTGAAACACACATGGACATAGGACAAATTCTTTGATACCTAATTCCCCGTGTAAACATCACGAGACAGGCCACATTGATAATTGTTTAACTTTGGGAAACGCATGGTTGGGCAAGAGAGAGAGAGAGCTCTTTTCGATGCTAATACACTGTTTAAGCAAACCCGAGTCGTGCCACATTGGGAAAATGGCGCTGGCGCGGCCGAAGGATAACAAAGGACAGCCGTTGGACACCAAAGACTCGGAAGCCGGCATAATGGTTACCAAGCGTCTTAGATGTGGACAAGGAAATTAAAAAATTGCGCGCATAGAATGACACGAAAAGCAACAAAAAGACAGAAAGCTTTGTGACACCGGAGGCGAAGGTTTCTGCATTAGCCGGCCGATCATCAAACACCTGTTTGTCTTGCAAAACGGACATGCAGTACGGCATTGAAAGTTGGTTGCGGGAGTACACCCCCTTTATTTTTAGCCAATGACGCGCACTGACTCGGGACAAGAGAGAGCCAAGGCCTAGACGACCAGATGGACTCTTGGCGATTGGTTTATGGGCGGAGTTAGACGATTTCGAACACATTGAGCAACCAGAAATATAATGTACCGCGACGTTCACCACAAATGAGTAGAGAGTTATTTCATCACCTCGTGGCACAGAAGAGTTTTTCCCGAGAACTTTCCTGAGTAAACTTGTTTATTCCTGTGTTAATATTTAATTCATATATGTGGGATTTATAGTGTTCTTAAAGAATTCTGCGAAGGGAAAAGGAGGTTAGTAAATCTTTTAAAAACTATTAATAATTTTCCTTAGTCTTTAGTTAAGATTTACTTTTGCACTTAGCATCATAGCTAAATGTGTGGAAGACAGTTTTCAATTAATCTTTCTCGTAAAGGATTAATTAAATGAAAGATTTTTATATTACGTAATTGTTAGTTCCTACTTCACCTTCATCTAAAATGTTAGATCATCATTACAGACTTACATGTGCACACACTCCCGTGCGCAATATATTTAACCCTTATCATGTGCGCCTCATGTCATTCATAATAATAATAATAGCCCCTTCAGTCGTAACTCACCCTGAGGTGACAGCTCTCATCTGCTTATTTTCCTGGTGTTCCTTTCCACGTTTTCCTCCTCTCTTCTTCTAGTTGTGTGAGCTTCTTTTCGTCCATACTGAGGTGGCGCCGCAGATAGCATCGCCACTTGGTGCGATCGGCAGCTTCATCCTCCCAGGATGCTGGATTTATGTCCAGTTCCCTCATGTCTATCTTCCCCACATCTTTCAATCTCAGCTGCGGTCGCTCAACTGTTCTTTTGTCATCTGCCTGTTGTCCGTAGAAGATATATTTCGGGATGCGACCATCTTCCATGCTGCAAACATGGCCAAGCCAGCGTAGTCTGCGCTGTCTAAGCAGTTTATACATGCTTTGACAACACCTCGACATTTGTCACTTTATCTTTCATTCATTATTAATAGAGAATTAAACTCAGAGAGATTAGTAGTGAGGAATATTATAAAAGAAAGTCAACCATTGATATTAGAGGTGAAACATACGAAGTCACTTTGTGTGTCTTCAGCCCAATAGAAGTCTGAGTCTACACCTTATGTGTTTGGCATCTAACCGGAAAGAAGCTTGGAAGTGTACGTCCGGATAGCAGAATTCACAATTTAGGACATCCTTCACTTCCACTTGGGAGCCGCGGTAGCATAGTGTTAGTGCACTGGCTTCCTAGAGCAGTGATCTATGGTTCGATTCCCAGATGAGGTGGGAATTTTTTAGGCCACAAACGGCTCCTGGGTCAACCCAGCCCCAAATGGGTACCAGAGCAACTCTGGGAAGGTTAAGGCGGCCGGCGTGATGCCGACCACATCACCCCTAGTGTGCCGACGGTCAAGATAATATGGGCCTAACAACATATTCCCAATATGCCTCAATGGACGTGTTACGGGTTCCTTTACCTTTTTCACTTCCTCAGTTACAAGGAAGATTTTTGCGCCCACGTTTTACACGGTGATTGCGCAGCATTTATTCACCTGCTTATCAAGTGGTCACGAGTTGATTACACATCCAAGTATCAAGTTCAGCTCACTCGAAAGCTTACCGCCTGAGCCATGCAAAAGCACGCACAAGTTGATTCTCATATTTATATCAAGCTCAACTCACTCACACGAACGTATTTTATGAATCAAGATTCCATATTTACAAGATGATTCGCATATACAGCTAGCAAGTTCAACTCACTCAAGAGCGCATTTTATAAATCAAGATTTCATAGTCACAAGTTGAGTCGCATATATAGATATCAAGTGCCACTCACTCCAAAGCATAGTTTATGAATCAAGAGTACATACTCAAGTTGATGAGTCTACATACCAAGATTATTTCGTGAAGATCTCCAGTCTAGCAAGAACCTTTCAGAGATTAAACAGCAGACATTTTCCTAATTCAACTGTCAACGGTTTGTAACGCTACTGAGATATTGCCAAACACTGAAGAACTGTCTATCGTCAAAGCTCATTACAACAAACATTTTCATCGTCTAGGGTATAATCCACACAACATACCATACACCTACTTTGGACAGTCTACGCATACCTGTGTATCATCATACAGGGGAGGAGCATTAAGAGACACATAGACAGTGTAGATTGGACATCGGTGTGATCACACTTAATATATCACATCATCACCTCACTCTTCACATAGTTTCATTCTCATATTTAACTAACTACATTATTTATATCTCATAGGTGTGTGTGTGAATTGTCTTTCACAATCATCACTTTTTATTTTTCTACTATTTCTATATGTGTAGATATTTAATTAATAAACCCAATAACCGTTTTGATCATTATCTAGTTCGTTAATGTATCACTCGTGCTGTCTGTGTTAAATATTTACCTATAGGTAAAATAGTGTTAGGAAGTGAAAAAGGTAAAGGTGACAACAGGGAAAATAGCAGAGGACATATTCATGGTTTCCAACCAAAGAATCCCTACTGTCATTGAGGAACCTGTTGAAAGTCTTGGCAGGGTGTACGATGCCTCATTAAAAGACTCGAAGGCAGTGCAACAGACAATAGAAATGGCAGACAGAGGGCTACAGATCATAGACCAAAGCAGACTCCTGGGAAAGTTCAAACTGTGGTGCCTCCAGTTTATGTTGATACCGAAGTTGCTGTGGCCACTGCTTATATATGAAATAAGCACAAGTACAGTGGAAGCTATAGAGCAGAAGGTCAACAAGTTCATGAGAAAGTGGCTAGGGGTACCACCAGGTCTGTCAGATGTAGCACTGTATTGCAAAAAGGCAAAACTTCTGCTTCCTTTCAAGTCAGTTGTTGAAGAGTACAAAGTTGGAAAGGCAAGGCTTGCAATGATGCTACGCGAGTCAGCTGATGACGTGGTTAAGTCCATTCAGCCTACACTGAAAACAGGAAGGAAGTGGAGAGTGGAAGAAGCTGTTGATGCTGCCCAAGAGTCACTCAAACTGAGGGAGGTAATCGGATACACACAAACGAATAGACGGGGATTTGGTCATGGAGATATCCGCTGGTGGTCCAAGGCATCAAGCAGGGAGCGCAGAGACATGGTAGTTCAGGAGATACGAGGAGCTGAGAATGATAAGAGGTTGCAAAAAGCAGTGCAGCAGGTCCAACAAGGCCAATGGACTACATGGGAAGGAGCCCTGCAGAGGTCCTTGACATGGATGATATATGGCATATGGCACCTCTTAGGCTCAGCTTCGTTGTTAGATCAATGTATGACCTGCTGCCATCGGCCACCAACCTTGTGAAATGGGGAAAGTCGGATGATGAGCAGTGCCCCCTGTGCCAGGGGAGGCAGACACTCGAACACGTGCTCTCAGCGTGTAAGGTGGCATTAGGGCAAGGGCGATACACTTGGCGCCATAACAAAGTGCTAAATGAGCTTGCTGCGACAATAGATCTGGCAAGGATGAAGGCGAATAGCAAACCCAGGCCAAGCACCGCAAATACATACTTTCTGAGGGCAGGAAAGTCAGCACACCCCAAACCGAGTAATCCTGGTAGCAGTTTACCATCTCTTCTTGACTGTGCAAACGACTGGGAGATGGCGGTAGACCTACCTGGGCGAGGGGCATATCCAGAGAGTATCAGAAAATCGCGGAGACGGCCGGATATAGTGCTTCATTCTTCAGCAACGCTCCAGGTCATACTGATTGAACTGACCGTGCCATTTGAATCCAGATTAGACGAGCAACATTCATTCAAAGCGGCCAAGTATAGTGATCTGGCCGCGGATCTGAGACACGATGGGTTCACTGCAAAGGTCATGGCTGTTGAAGTGGGCGCAAGAGGGCTTGTGGCTGCATCAGTGTATGATCTATTGAAACTGTTGGGGCTGAGGGGACAGTCGAGAACAAGGGCACTGAAGAGGCTTAGTGAAACTGCTGAAAAGGCATCATGCTGGCTGTGGAACAACCGCAATGGGCAATGGAAATCATGGCAATAAACGCTGCGGTACAGAAAACACCAGGAATTTTTCTAAGTCCACAATACGCTGAGTTTTTTGGTGTACTAGTGAACGGGCTGTGACTGAGCGGCAACAGGCGGTGTATATTATAGGGGTGTTCAGTGTCAGAATTTCAGTGGCCAGACGCGTCGGCCTCGCGATGGTGTCTCAGTGTGTGCGACGGAACGAACGGAATAATTTGTCTTTGTTTTGTTACTTTCACAATTGCCTCCACGACTGGCGGAGTTGTGGATCAAAGTTGCTACCATAAGGGAAATGGGTTCATTTTCGATATAAGACAACAGGAGGCTGAGACGCTTGGGAGTCATGACCCAAGTGGGCCCGCCCCCCCCTCCTTAGAGTGTAAAGGAGTATATGGGCCGAAACACTCGTCGGACGGGGGGACTTCTTCCGATGATCAGATTGCTTCCTTTGTATCGCTCTGTAAAGAGTTTCCTATCATCTACATTTAGAGGAGATTGAGAGCACTTTCTTTCTCGAGATCTAAGAGCAGAAGCTAAGGTCGTGGGGAAATAGAACATTCTCCATAATTTACTAGAAAACACTATCTAGTGGAGAGCATTCGCATTCTCTTCTTCTTGTACTTATCTCGTGTGGCCGTGCATGCTGATGATGATTGTTGATGATGTATAGTGGTTCGTATCACTACTCTAATAGTAGGCAGGTTTTGGTTGATGGTGTAAAAGTAATTTCTTACTTCGATGCAATACAACAACAGTTCATGTAGACAGTTGACGAATGATATCAACAATAGATGAGTGACTTGACTCCGACAGCAGTATAAAATACGATGAAGTTTATTTACATATAACGTGGAAGATGTGAAATAATATGTCCAACCTTCCCTTGAGGTTGGCCACCCGTGTACAGCGTAATTGCAAATCAATTATTATCTCAGTGTCTTGCTCTTTGATTCTTCCTTACAGCCTCAGTATTTCCTAGCTGTCTCTAGATTTTAGGGCGTTCACGATGGGGAAAACGACAAATGCTGTCGAGATTTATCTGCCTTCTAAATTCTTCATTTTTATGTGAAATCAGTTGTCTCTTAAACCTTTTGATTCAATTCTTCTGACTCTTGTCTCTTATTTCTTCTATGCTCTTCTTGGCGTATCTTGGTAAGACAGGCCTAACCGCCAGGGGTGATAATTTCTGCCAAAGTCTATCATTTCCTACTCGTTTGGCTGACAACTGATCTACCATTTCCTAGTTCTCCTGACTAGTTAGTATGTATTGTTCTTCTCTTGTATTACATTGGCGATTATTGGCGAGACCAACATACCTGGTTGACTTGAAAAATATACACATTTTCTGTTGTACTGGCAACCTTGTCAATCTTGTCCACAGAAATAAATATAATACGAACTGTCATCTATGATTGTGGCGTACAACACGATTAAGTGGCTAGGCACTAGTTTATTACTTTTCTGTCATCACAGAAGCTACCCACTGTCTTGGTTATTGTCCGATCATACCCCACAATTACGCTTGGCACTACAAAACTTTAACACAAGCAACTTGCTTCCTGTGTTATCGCGTTTAAAATCTGAATGACTATATTTTGTAAAACGATTTCCAACGATAACTATTTCCCGAACAAACAGTTCACTCTAAATACTAATATCGCGTGCAAGCCCAAGTTCGCTCAGCTAGTCAAGCCAGAAATTCCAAACTAAAAACATGAGTTTTTCTCCCGGGGCGTAAAAACACTACTGTTGATGGATAGTCACCCTTTGGTAATAACTCTATAAGTCAATAGATTTTCGCCCTTTGATTTAAAATATGCAAATTTATGAAACCAGATTTCTGACACTTGGCTCCTTGTTATATTCTGACCTCGAACCCCCTGTTACACTCGAATAGGTCTCTTTCTTTCTTAACGAGCCAATTTCTGGAGACCTTCTTGATAACCTTTCATAGGTCATCCCCAATATAAACTTACTACACCATCGAGTGTTTAGGGGAGCGGAAGCCAACAAATGTATCATTTTCAGATACATACGTACACAACAAATCTGAATTAAAATTAGTATTTATAAATATATATATACAAAGAGCCAGGGATCCAGACCACCAGGACGACCCAGAGTCCGCTGGGAGGACAACATTAGACAATCATTGAAGGACCGAGGACTAGAATGGAAGCAGGCCAGGAGGAAGACAGCCGATAGGATAGTCTGGCGCTCTCTCTCTTCCAAACCTCTACACTTCACGGTAGAAGGGGAACGACTAAGTAAGTAAGTATATATAAATATATCATGATGTACTCATCATCCACTCCATGCTCCCTATGGAGCCTAGTGTTACAACTGTTGTTGGTTCTTTGTCAGGAAACCGGCATAAAAACTGTCACCACCTCTTACAGTGATGGTTTATTTGATAGCTTTTTATATGGTGAGGTTGCCAGCCCCACATGTCACGGTACATTAATTAGTCATTTATAAATGTCAATTGTAATTAAAAAATAGTTACAAATCATACCAATTGGTTAAGAATTATATCCAGATTTGATGCACAGAAATGCCGTAATGTCGTGCAACTGTTGAGATGCAGTCGTCCCTTAGGTGGTTAAGGTTCTGAATTAACATAAACTTCTAACTCTTCACACTTGACGGCTCTCAGTACAATATTAGAAGTTGTATATTTCCTAATTTTAGAAGATTATAGGATAGAAGGAAACAGCTGGTTCAAGCAGCGTCCTAGACGCCTTTGGACGTGGAAAGGTCCAGGGAACACAGTTCATAATCAGATTGACTACATACTAATATGCAGGAGATTTAGAAAAAGTTTGAAATCTGTGAAAACTAGCCCAGGAGCAGACTGCAACAGCGACCATGTACCAATTATAGGAAAACTTTGAATAAAATTGAAGAAAGTAAAGCGAGCTTCAAACTACATCAAGTTAAACTTAGCCTTACGTAAATTAGATTAGGAAATGAGTGAAAGATACAGCATAACAATACAGAATTGGTACAATGCAATAGAAAAAATACAGAGTATAGATGAACAGTGGGAAATGCTAAAGGAATCAATATATCAAACATCAAAAGAAATTGTACCAGAAGCAAAGAGGACTGCAAAGAAGAAGTGGATGACAGATGAAATTTTAAAACTGATGGATGCAAGAAGGAAGAAGAAGCAAGACAACGAAGAATATGAACCAGAAGTGCAGAGAGCTTGAAGTGCAGAACCAAAAAGACACAAAATCTATGTACAGTCAAATAAATTAGTTAACGTGCAGAAGGACACAAACAGTCACTGGCTGTTTGAAATCAAAAGAAGAAACATTGTTAATGGACATGAGAGCATGACAGAAAGGCGGGCAGAATACATCAAAGAGCTGTATGATGATGAAAGATCAGATTTGAACGACAATTGTGAAGGGCCTCCAATACTTGTGGCAGAGATAGAGGATGCCATGGGCCACATGAAGAAAGACAAAGCACCTGGACCAGATAATGTAACAGTAGAAGAAATTGAAGCTTTGGGAGAATTTGGAGTAGAAGTGATAACAAATCTCTTAAATGACATCTACAATAGTGGCCAAATACCTGATGATCTGCTAAAATCCATATTCATAGCTTTGCCAAAGAAACCTGGAGCCATGGAATGTGAAGAACATTGCACCATTAGTCTTATGAGTCATGTGACTAAAAAATTATTATGAATTATCATGAGAAGAGTGAGAAATAAAATTAAACCAGAAATCAGTGATGAACAGTGTGGATTTATAGAAGATAAAGGCACAAGCAATGCTATGTATATTATAAGAACATTAATAGAAAGGGCCATAGAGGTGAAGACAGATCTGTACTTATACTTTATAGATTACATTAAAGCATTTGACAAATTGAAACATGAGGAAATTATCAAAATGTCTGAAAGCATCAACATTGATGGAAAAGACTTGAGGATAATAAAGAACATTTACTGGCAAAAAAACAGCAGCTGTAAGAATTAGAAGCCAAATGGGAAACGTTCCAGCAAGTAAAAAAAGGGTGTAAGGCAGGGATGTGTGCTGTCACCGGATCTGTTCAATCTGTCCAGTGAAAATATAATGAGATTTCTAGAGGACATGCCAGGAATATCGTTCGGCTGACGTAATATAATTTGTTATTTGTTAATCAGAATCGACCTCACTGCACTCCGGGCAAACCTTTAGGTGCTCAGTCTCCCTCAGCAAATGTTGAAGAGTATGAATGCTAATTGTTCCTGTAGCACGCTGGTTGTACATAGGACGGATACATCCTCTCTCACGTCCATTTCTGCTAGTCTCACGTTTGATGCCAAACTCCATCAGTCTCAGCCTTGTTGATTCATCCATTGCAGTGTCATTATCCAGCAGGCATCATTAATTGCCCTTAGTATCTCTCCCTTATCAATGTCCAGTGTCCCCACTATGGGTGCTCTCGAAGCCAGTCTGTCAGCTCTCTCATTGCGACGTACCCCTGCATGACCAGGACAGTAGATCCACAGTTCTTGAAGACTTGAGGATTCTATTGATGTTTTCCATTCCTGCCGCAGCCATCTGTTCTGAACATTCGGAAGCATGGAGTGAGAGTCTGACAATATAACTGCCCTGGTTGATGGAGTTTCAGACAGCCACCTCAGTGCTGCAGTAACTGCCTCTACCTCCATTCTCATGCTGGAGGTTGTTGTCATGTAGGCTCCACTCTGTTCAGCGACGACCTTGCTTGCCCTTTATTCTCGCAGAGAAGCCCCATCCTGATTTTTCACCACGCACTACAGACCCATCAGTGTACACAATGGCGTCATCATCCCCAGCATGATCAATTATCAGCTGATTAATCTCCAGCTCTGCTTTTCCATCGCCCAAAGATCTGCACTCTCTGCCTAGACTAATGATGACCTGATGGGAGTTTATCCAGTTCTGCCCTGACTTACCCCACTCTTCCCCTTTGGATACATTTTCAACCTTGGTCACCTGACCAATCGTAGCTCTGCCTGTGCCATCCATGACATCCCCCTCTTGATTCTCGCTCCTTTGATGTCAGCTACGTTCTCATATAGGGGGTGTCTTTTGGAGGAGTTAGCCGCATACAGGCTTTTGCCTGGGCCATTGCATATCTGGATCGAATCGACAGCAATCCGAGCATGTATCGCATTGTCACAATGGGGGTATCACGCGTACAGCCCAAAACTAGTCGCATTCCTTCATTTTGAATGCGTTCCAGTCTTTCCCATTGTAACACTGACAGCGTGATTATTCCTAGCCCATACTCGATTACTGAAGTCACAATCTGGTGATACAGGAGAAACAATAGTCTCTGTTCCGATCGCACAGCAGCCATTGTGTTTAAGGCTACCAATCCTCGCTTGCCCTTGTGTATGATCAGTTCGACATGATAATTATCATAATAATAGTTGCCCATCGCAAGCGAAGATGGCGACAGCTTCAGACTTGAGTTGTGACACATCGGTGCCGTGATCTCATGTGGCTAATTAGTCCTATTTTGGCCCTACAGGCCCTGCCACATACGGGGCACACATGGTTAGAGTCGATAGTAGTGTTGCTGTGCATTCTGGCATTTCTTGAGTAATGTTTGTCCGCCAGGCACAGCGATCCTGTGCGATAGTCTCCCAGGAGGAGACATCAATTTTGAAGCTGCTCAACAATGCTTTCAGTGTGTTTTTGAAGCGTTTCTTTTGTCCCCCTACTGTTCGCTTACCCATGGAGAGTTCGCTGTACATCAACTGCTTTGGGAGGCGTTTTTCGGGCATGCGAACAACATGTTCGGCCCATCTAATTTGGGCCCTCTGCAGTAATGTATAGATGCTTGAGATATGTGCTCTGTTTAGGACCTCAGAATTAGATACTCTATCATGCCACTTGATCCTGAGAATCCTGCGAAGACAGCTCATGTGGAAATGATTAAGCTTCTTGGCGTGTCTGTTATACACTGTCCATGTTTCACAGGCATACAGGAGGGTAGTGAGCACTATTGCATGATATACGTTTATCTTGGTGGCGGCACTAATTCCTTGTCGATCCCAGACATTTACTCTTAGTCTTACGAAAGCTGCACTTGCCTTTGCAATTCTGTTGTTGACCTCGGAGTCGATATTCACATATTTGGTAAGGGTACTGCCTAGATAAGTGAAGCTGTCCACCACTTGGAGACGTTGGTTCTTTACTGTGATTTTTGGTTCACAGTAAGGTTTCCCAGGAGCAGGTTGCAACATTACTTCAGATTTCTTCATATTGATGGTAAGACAAAAGTCATCACACGCTACAGAAAGCCTCCTCATATTGTTCTGCATGTCCAGTTCTGTGCAGGTGTTGAGGGCACAGTCGTCCGCAAAGACGAGGTCAGAGATCATTGTTTCATTCACCTTCGTAAAGGACTGTAATCGTCTCAAATTGAACAGCTTCCCATCTGTCCTGTATCTGATGTGCACGCCGTCACTACTGCTATGCGTAACGCTAGACAGCATGGCAGCAAATATCACACTGAATACTGTCGGGGCGAGCACACAACCCTGTTTGACACCGTTTGTGACGGGAAAGGGTTCAGAAGGTTCTCCATCATTCAATACGCGAGCCATCATACCTTCATGAAACTGGCAGACAATTGAGATGAACTTATCGGGACAGCCGAATTTCGCCATAATTTTCCATAGTCCGTCCCTATTAACAGTGTCAAAGGCCTTGGTCAAGTCAATTAATATTGTGTATAGGTCATTGTACTGTTCCTGGCATTTCTCCTGAAGTTGGCGAGCGGCAAATATCATATCGACGGTCCCGCGGCCTGCTCGGAAACCACACTGACTCTCTGGAAGTAAGTCCTGCGATTCGAGATGAACAGTTAAGCGATTGAGCATTACTCGAGCCAGGATTTTGCCCGCAATAGATAAAAGGGAGATTCCCTATGGTTATCACATGATTGATGATTTCCCTTTCGCTTGTATATGTGAACGATGGTGGCATCTTTCAATTCCTGTGGTATCTGTTCTTCATCCCAGACTGAGTGGAAGAGGTCTGTTAGTCTCTGCAGCAGCATGCTGCCTCCAGCTTTATAAATCTCAGCATTAATAGCATCTGATCCAGGAACTTTGCCGCTGGACAGTAGACTGGCTGCTTTCTTCACCTCTTCCACGCTGGGTGGAAGGTCAAGTCTGACATTGACTGTAACTTGCGGTATGCTTGCAATGGCCTGGTCGTTGACAGTTGATGGATAACTTAAGATGGCGCTGAAGTGTTGTGCCCAGCGTTCCAAAATCTGCGTTTTATCGGTGAGCAATGCCATGCCATCAGCATTTAGGATCGGTGATGATTGATTCGATTGAGGGTCATAAATTGCTTTCAGGGCATCATAAAAGCGCCTTTGGTCATTTCTGTCTGCATATCTCTGTATCTCGTCTGCTTTATTGCTGAGCCATGCATCATGCATCTTCCTGAGCTTATTCTGGACAACTCTGCGTATATTGGTAAAGGCTGCCTTTTTGGATGTTGAGGAAGGGTTGCTTTGATAGTCTCTTTGCAAGCGATATTTTTCAGCCAGCAGTGTTTTAATATTTTCATCAAACCAGTCATGGTTCTTGCGTGTTGTAAAACCCAAGCTTTCAGAGGCTACAGAGTACACAATGTTCTTCAGAGTGGCTCATTTTTCCTCTATAGTGGTTTGACCGAGCTCAACGTCCCTCAGACGGCTGTCCAAGTCCCTTGAGAAGCTCTCTGCGGTTGCTTCGCTTTTAAGTTTTGTGACGTTGAGCCTCTTCATGGGTTTATGACTCTGGTGTCTTCGCTTGGGCTGTATGTTAAGGTTGAGTTTTGATACAATCAGCCTGTGGTCAGTCCAGCATTCGGCACCATACATGGCTGTTACTTGATTTTTCTTTCTCCTTAGCTGGTTGGTTTCTGCGTGTTGCAGATGTTGATGAAGAGACATGGGTGTGCAGAGACGCGAATGTGTTTAGGCTCATATGTAGTTGTACAAACACCCAGTCACACTCGTACTACAGTCAATGAAGGTTGGAACTACTTGTGATGGTTCATACATTTATTGACAGGACTAACATGTAGAATCACACAGGAACAGTCAATGTAAACAAGTTCATGTACATCATGTCAATGGAAATCGCTGGGTACATATCAGTCATTCTGGCTGGTGAACATTCATATATGTATGCATGTCAATAGTGTTATGTTCTTTTCATGTACTGTTCATAATGCCGCTTTTGGTATCTCCGACTGAACGC
This sequence comes from Oreohelix idahoensis, assembly GCA_024509875.1. Taxonomy (NCBI): domain Eukaryota; kingdom Metazoa; phylum Mollusca; class Gastropoda; order Stylommatophora; family Oreohelicidae; genus Oreohelix; species Oreohelix idahoensis. The sequence continues at coordinate 31,781 of JAMPIV010005779.1, forward strand.
GTCAGATACCTTGATAACTCCGTCATACAAAAGACGAGCCCTTCACTCAAGTAATCCTATTACTAGGGCCGTCGTTCAACTTGGCATAACACGCCAGTTACTTCTTTTTATGCTGTAGAATAGTTGCCATTCCACCGGCCTAAATATGACGTCAGTTGTGTACTCTTCATCAGCAGGTTGCATAAACTCTGCTATCAAGTTTATATAAATCTACCAGCATATACATATATATCTCTTCGTCACTGGACTTCTGTTCGTTTAAAGACAAATAGTCTTACATAGCTATCTTGAGCACAATGTATAAGTTCTGCATACAGGATCGGTGAGCTGTCCTTACAGAAGGTACTTCTTTAACAAATTCTGCCACCGAAAGCATAGTAATGAAAAAGGTCGGTGTTACCTTGCAACGAATCCTCAGAACATAATAACAACACTGTCGTCCTTCCTGACGCACAGAGAATCAATGGGGAAAACTGACAACGCAGTCACTTCGAAGATTTTCCTCCCCGAAACTACAATGGACATACACGTCCCCAGAAGCCAGGACTTCACAACTCCACAAGACGGAAGTCTAATTTCGCGCTCTCCACTGCGCATCGCATGAGTCCGTAATATTTAATCACATGTACACACAGGATGATCATTTCAAATAGGAGCAGAACATAAGTCATTATAAGTCATGCATAAATTAATCAATAACGTAGACTGCTGGTTTACGTGTCAATGTCCGTTTAAGGATACAATGCAGTATTGTCGTCAGAACATCACAGCTATATGCACGCGCAGCTAGACATGGCTACCTGCCGACAGTGAGACTGCGAGTCTGAATATTTCATACGAATTTGACGATTATTCTCCTCCTTCTGAGAATTCTAGTTAAATACTAACCTCCATAAATTTTCCTCTCATATAGAGTTCTAGGACTGACCCTGGTCCATCAAAAAAATGCACATATAAATGGCTATATCATGCCATTGAATTGGAAGGTTAGAAAAACGCAGCTATTCAGCTTGGCGGTCAAGTAACAAAGGGTAGCGTCTCCTAGTTACCGACTGTGTCCTAAACAACGCTAGACACGTCATAATCGATCGTGTATGGAGCGTTCAATAATTGAAACATCTATCGCAATATATTAAATGTCTTAACCTTTACAATTGCACGTCTGATAACCTTTAGCAGACGGCGTTAATATCATATACCGTAACAATTCCCTGTACAGCGGGGAAAAAAAATCGATAGATTTTTTTTCAAGATCTATCCGACTTAACAATTTTTCAAAAAAAATTTAACACAATTGTGACATATGGCCGACGATGTTCTGAGTAGAACCGTGTCGCGGTCATGTCAACTAACTATTTGTCATAGTCATCTAACATTAATCATATTATATATCAATATTATACATATTATTATATCAACTAAATAAAATGTCCAATGTTAATAGTGAATGATAGAATTAAATTAAAGTAAGGTCTGTCGTATTAGTATGTCATATAGGAATTAATTTGACTAATTAAAATTAAATTAATTAATTAAACTAAGAGTTAAATTATTAAGATTCTAATGTAACACGATGTTATGAGAGAAGAAAAGACAAAATAAGTGAGAAGAAATAGAAAGAAATTCGAATATAAGTTTAACTTAATTGTGTGTGTTAAGTGTTAGTGAATAATAACTATCTAATTTAACTAACTAAATAATGTATAGGTACATTAAAAAAAAAAATATTAATCTAATACTTGTGTGAGATTTATTTTCTCTTTTCATAATTTCTTCTTTTTATATTTCGTTCTCTTTTTTTGTTCTTTCATTTCATTTTTTTCTCACATTTCATTTTATTGATAATAATTCAATTAAGAAGTTAAGTTAACTAATTAATTAGTATAGGATATGATGATCCATCCGTAGTCTTGATCCTGATGAATTCTTTTAGGCAAAAATGTTCAAACGTTTACGTTGGAAAGAAATGTCATTTATCCCAGCATCCAAGAATTAAGTGCACATAGGATAATAAGTTCGACTTGTCGTCAGATATTGTTCCATGATTGTTCAACGAATATTCATATATCGTGTATGGACGTTAGACGAAGTTTCAATGTCAATATGTATACCTTGATTGTCTTTAGTTCAATTCTGTGATGCATATAGTGTTTATAAAGTTTAAATTGAAGGCAAGGTTAGTTCCCTTATAGTTGATATGTTTTAGGAATGTTAATGTTGATTATTCGTCGTCAATAGGATTACGTGACAACGCATCCGCCACAATGTTTTCAGTGCCAGGAATATGTTCAATGGAGAATTCAAATGGCTGTAGGATGATTGCATATCTGGCGAGTTTTTGGCTCTTATGGTTAGATCGACGCAAAGATGCTACAGCACGTTGGTCCGTCTGTATGGTGAAGGGAGCACCAAGCAAGAACTTTTCAAGTTTAGTTATTGCCCATATCACTGATAAAAGTTCCTTGTCCACTGTGGAATACTTTGTTTCTGCCGGCTTTAGCTTTCTTGAAATATATAAGGTAGGATGTAGAATGCCATCATGGTTCTGGAGCAGGCATGCACCAATGCCGTAGTTACTAGCATCTGTTCGTAAGAAAAATCTTTTGGAAGCATCGGGAAGTCTTAAAATTGGTTCATGCGAGAACAAATTTATAATTTTGTTGAAAGTTTCATTGCATGTACCAGTCCATGTCACCTTCACCGGCATGTCTTTCTTTAACAATGAAGACAATACAGCCGTGATGGATGACAAGTTTGGTATGAATCTACTGTAATATTGAACAAGTCCTAACAAACTCCTGACCTGTTTCTTCGTCTGAGGAACTGCTATGTTTAGAATTTTGGAGACTGTACTAGGTAACGTTCGGATATATCCCGATCCAATGATATGTCCCAAAAAGGTTATCTCATTACACGCGATTTGCACCTTTGTAGGTTTAGCAGTTAGATGATAATTCCTTAGAGTGTCGAAAACATATCTAAGTCCCGAAACATGTTCCTCAAACGACGAACTAAACAAGCATATGTCGTCAATATATGTAATAACGTCTGGTCTACCTGATAAAATTTGTCGCATCAGGCGAATGAAGGTAGCTGGCGCATTAACAAGCCCAAAAGGCATCACATTCCACTGGTATAGACCTTGTGGAGTGGAAAATGCGGTGTAGTACTTAGCCTTTTCGGTCAGTGGTATCTGCCAATAACCTTTAGTTAAGTCTATCTTACTAAATATAGTTGCGTTGGATAGACGTGGCAGTAAGTCGTCGATAAGTGGATGTGGTTCGCTGTCAACTATAGTCTTAGCATTTAATTTTCTATAATCAACACATAGTCTGATGTTATTGTCCTTCTTCCGGACAATCACTAATGGAGAAGAGAATGGCGAATTACTAGTCTCAATGATTCCCAGAGACAACATCTGTTCAAGTTCCTTAGTAGTTTTAGCAAGGAAATGTAAAGGAACAGAATAGGGATGTACACGAATAGGTGTATCATCATTGAGAGTAATGTCATGACTGATAGCCGATGTGCGACCCGGGACGTCGGTCAATACATCTGGATAAGATTGTAATAGATTAGCAATCTGTAGACGCTGTTGCGGTGTAACCGTTGAAGAGATGGTTACATCCCGCCAAGATTCAGTAGGTTGAACTACTGGTACCGGTAACGGTAACTGTACCTCAGGAAAAGAAGATTCTTCTTCCTGGATGACGGATAAGTTAGAATAATAACAAGTAGATACTGTGGTGTCATCTAGTTCATGAAAAATTGACTGTAAGTGTTCAGGACGTGTATGAAATTGCTTGAGCATGTTAATATGAAATATCTTTTTGTGTCCCTTGATATCTAAGACGTAATCAACGTCGGAAATTTTATCAATGACTTTGTAAGGACCATTCCAAGATATCAATAATTTATTGTTATTGTGAGGAAGTAACACATAAGCCTCGTCGCCTGGGAATAATTGGCGTAATCGTCGAGACCTATTTTGTAGAGATCGAGCCTTAGCTTTTGCAGCCTCAGAAGAAGCTGTTGCCAACTGGCAAGACTCAATAATGTTCTTCCGAAGATTAATCACATATTCGTAAGATGACTGAGTGTCCTGAGTCATCTCCGCGTCAATTAATAAGTCTTTTATTAGTCCCATAGGACCTCTTGGGGAGCACCAAAAACTAATTCAAAGGGAGAGAAGCCAGTTTGTTCATGCGGTACCTCCCGATAAGCAAATAGAACAGCTGGGAGTGCTCTGTCCCAGTCATGAGGGTGCTTAGCAGTAACCTTATGTAGTAGTTGTTTAAGTGTACGGTTAAGTCTTTCAACTGCACCATTACTCATAGGATGATAAATACTACTTAAATTCCTATCAATGTTCCAAGTTTTCATGACTTCCTTCATGGTGTCAGATATAAACTGTGACCCATGGTCTGATAAAAGTTTTCTAGGAAACCCTATTCTAGAAAAGATGAGATGTAGTGCATCAGCTACATCTGTGGTAGTGGTGGTCTTTAATGGGATAGCTTCTGGCCATCGTGTGCACAAATCAATGCACGTAAGGACGAATCTATGTCCTCTGGCCGATGGTAGCAATGGACCAATAATATCTATTGCCATCTTGTCAAACGGTCTTACTGAGATATCGCAAGCCTGAATAGGCGCCGTGTGAAAAGCTCCACGTGCTTTCACTTCTTGGCATGTAGTACAGGAACGTACATACTGCGAAATATCTCTTGACACTCCTGGCCAAAAGAATGAAGACAGTACTCGAGATCGTGTTCGAGTATATCCCATATGTCCAGCACAATGTGAGTCATGTGCATGTTGAAGAATGTACCGTCTAAAAGTATACGGGACCATAACTTGTTGTTTCATTTGTGATTTGTCATTAAAACATCTAATCAATATGTCATTTTTAATAACAAAACAATGTTTGTTATTATTACCTGAGGATAGATTGTCAACTTTATCAACCAGCTTAAAAAAAATTTTTAAAGATTTATCCTCTTTTTGTTTGGTTGCAAATGTTTCCCTGTCAATAGGTGAATTGACTACAAATTCCTCTTGGTTGTCTGCATCCATTTTATTATCATCAACTTTCTCCATGAGTTGAGTCTGCGCTCTAGTCGTCACGGCGTTTCCAGTGCATAGGTTATGTTTCTCCCATTCTATGATCTCATCTGGAGTACAATCTTTACTGCCGTGTATACGACCAACCATCAGATCAGCTATAGGCTTTTTTAGCATACATACTTTTACGTTCCCTGTGAAAAAGGGTGTTCTAATATGAACAATAGCTGTTGGGTAGAACTCAATAGTTCCACCAAATGTCATGCAGCGTACATATTCTCCTGTCGCACAGCTAGGATGTACCAGCGACTGACGTACACCAATCGTTGTGGATCCTGAATCCCTCAGCACTGAGACGACGGATCCATTAACTAATCCCCTGTTAAAAATTAGTAAGCCTGTTCCATCGTTGACTGCAAGACCTACCTGTGGTATAATATGTCCGCAGTTAAGCACTGTTTCTTTCGCCTTCTGAAAAATAAGATTGCATTGTTGGCAACTATTTGCCACATTATAATTAATAGCAAAACATGCAGCAGAAGACTGTGTTGTATTATTGTCAAGTGGGACCTGAGCTATAGGGGTAGTATTATTTGTAACTGCCGCCCCTGTATTATGGTTGTAATGAGATGATCCCCGAGAATGAGATCGATTCCGAGTATAATTGTTAGAATTATCTCGTCGTCCTCTATAGTAACTATTATCTCGATGTCTCGAGCCATGATTATTACCATTCCAGTTATTATTATTATTGGGAGTATGTGATCGATTATAATTAGTGTTATGTTGACCATTGTGGTAGTTTGTTTGAGGTGAATAATTTCTATCTCGTGATCTACCTCTGTTGAACTCATTTTTATTGTTGAAATCATTATTATGTCCCTTCTGAAAGTTAACATTGTGATTTCTTTGGAACCTGCTTCTGTCTACACTGTGATGTCTTTGTTTGTTATTATGATTGTAGGCCATATTAGACGCCACAGGTAGAGGTTCTCTTAATGAGGAGTTAGAAATGGTTGCATTCGGATGTGCCGAACAGTAGTTTAAAGAAATTTTTTCTAACTCGTCAATAGTACCTGGTTTACGCTCCTGCAAATATGCAAAAAATGGCTGGCTAACCGAAGATAATACCTTATCCCGTAGTAGTAAATCAACTAATTTGTCGTACGATTTGTTGACTTCTGCCAGTTCAACCCATCTATTAAATGTATTGCGTATGTTCGCAATGAATCCTGCAAAATCTTTTGGAGATTCAGGTAAAATTCCCTTAAATTTCAACCTACAGTGTTCCTCGTCCAGGTGAAACCTTCGTAAAAGCAAGGACTTAATAGCACCGTAGTTATTTGCTATTGATGGGTCAGCATTTTGAGAAGCCGTCAATGGTTCTCCAACCAAGAATTCATTTAACTTGAGTACCCATGACTCTTCAGGCAAATGGTTAGTTTTGCAAGTCTGTTCAAAACGTGACAGGAACGATGAAAGGTCGTCCACGTTCAAGTTGAAAGTGGGTAATTTAAAGTTGTAGAAATGTTTAGTTTGGCTGGATGACGATCCATTTTGTGAGTTATTATTCTGGTTTGCATCAGCACTTTGTGCTTGTAATCTTGCTGTCTCCAATTTAATACGCGCCAATTCCATTTCTTGTTGTAAAATAATTTCCTCTCGTTTCAATTTATTCTCTTCTTCCTGTCTGGCGATTGCTCTTTGCTCTTCTCTTTCACGTTGAGCAATCTCTCTCAATCTATTTTCCTTGTCAATTTGCTTCATCTCACGTTCCTCCTCCTCTTTCTTTAATGCAGCCTTTTTCTCTGCTTCTTTTCTTTCACGTTCCTCCATTTCTGCTTTATGTTTTTCCAGTTCTGCCTCAGCAAACTGACGAAGTTCTTGAGATTTATAATCATATTCCTTACCAATTTTAACGAAATGGTCTATAGTAAGCATTTTGACTTTTATCTGTAAGTAATTATTGATAATTACTGATTAAAATAGTCAATAGTAGCTTCAGAGTAATTATTATACTTACTCAACTTAGGAATATTCAATATAAATAATCACAATAGTACTGAACTCTTATGTCTAAGTTCAACTAATAGACAATATTTTGTAACAATATTGTATCTAAATACGAACTATATCATAAATAGTTATGATATCTGTTAACTATAATGTAATTACATCACACAATTAATCTCAATATCCAATAATGTTGGGTATGATTCCTAGTAATTATATTGTTCAATGTACTAAGTCACTCTCTTAGTACCAGAAAAGTATATTAAATAATATACAATGGGTCTATTACCTCAAAGGTAGACTATAAGATTATTTTATTTGGTCAATATATATATTATTATTATGCCCTAGGCATCTCTTATAAATTGTAGTGCTAATTTCTTGGACTATCACTGCATAATTATGCAATGTCCCATATTAACCTTAAATATCAGAAAAAAATTAATTAAATTAAATTACAAGTGTATTATTGAATATAATGTTATAGTATTAATGTAGTATTTAATATATATCATTTGAGGACAAACAAAACAATGATGCAACTAAAGGGTACAAACAATGTCAAGAGACGCAAGTAAAGACATTTTCACATTATTAAAAATGAATTTATGATAGTTAAATAAAAAAGCGGAATAACCACTCACAAGCAATCAATGTTTTGTTGAATAAGGGTCCAATACAATGGTCTATTGACTACATAGGTAATACCTATTCAACATTAATATATTCAAGGTATAACTGTGTACCCACAAATTTTTTTCTGTTTTACAACATATGAAACCAATAATTACATGAACAAATAGTCAAGAAATTAGATACAATTTAAATAATTTTTTAGCAGGATGTTTTACGATTTTATATATCAATTAAATACTGACAAATGGGGATTTGTTGGTAGCAATCGGTTGTATTTTTAGATTAACAGGGTCAGGAGTTTGAATTGTTCCAATATTAAGTATATTATACCAAACCTTGTCATCCAACTTTACCACTAAAAGTAGTGACTTTGTACATTAACAATTAAACTAAGGAGACATAACTTGGTTTGATGGTGACATTTACTGGTTATTGAATGAAAATTTTAACAGTTATCATGACTATTTATGATATTAGTTTTTTTTAGGCTTACATATTATTGATAATAATGTCTAACGTTAGTTGAAAAGTAGAAATTAAGTTAACTTCAGATACTAATTTGTGATTATTTATATTGATCCACCGTAAGTAACCCTGAGGTTCAGTATAAATTACTCTGAAGCTTACTATTGACTTTTTTAATCAAAATTGAAATAATAATTACTTACAAGATAGAAAAGTCAAAATGCTTACTATAGTCCATTACGTTAAAAAGGTAAGGAATATGGGTTATAAATTCTCAAGAACTTCGTCAGTTTGTGTTGGCAGAACTGGAAAAAACATGATTGTTAAGGAACCCACCAGAAATATTCATGAGGCAATTGTGAAAAAATGTAGAAGCAGAACGCATTAGAGGAAAGACCCCCCAATGTCAAAAGGACCTGCATATCCTCTCAAGAGAGGAGGCTTGGGGTAGAAGAGGTATACAGAGATTAAACCAAAATTGCCAAGGAAAATAGACTTGAGAGATAGTTGCTCAAATTCAACGGAAAGAGTAAGAGCAAAGAACAATGAACCTCCAACAGGAAGAAGAGAATAAATTGAAACGATGAGGAAATTATTTTCCCAACAAGAAATGGAATTGGCGCGTATTAAATATGGGAGACAGCAAGATTACAAGCACAAAGTGCTGATGCAAACCAGAATAATAACGCACAAAATGGATCATCATCCAGCCAAACTAAACATTTCTACAACTTTAAATTACCCACTCTCAACTCAAACGTGGACGACCTTTCATCGGTCGTTTCCGGTCACACGTTTTGAACAGACTTGCAAAAACACTAACCATTTGCCTGAAGAGTCATGGGTACTCAAGTTAAAATGAATTCTTGGTTGGAGAACCATTGACGGCTTCTCAAAATGCTGACCCATCAATAGCAAATAACTACGGTGCTATTAAGTCCTTGCTTTTACGAAGGTTTCACCTGGACGAGGAACAATGTAGGTTGAAATTTAAGGGAATTTTACCTGAATCTCCAAAAGATTTTGCAGGATTCATTGCGAACATACGCAATACATTTAATAGATGGGTTGAACTGGCAGAGTCAACAAATCATACGACAAATTAGTTGATTTACTACTACGGGATAAGGTATTATCTTCGGTTAGCCAGCCATTTTTTGCATATTTGCAGGAGCGTAAACCAGGTACTATGGATGAGTTAGAAAAAATTTCTTTTAAACTACTGTTCGGCACAATCCGAATGCAACCATTTCTAACTCCTCATAGAGAGAACCTCTACCTGTGGCGTCTACTCTGGCCCACAATCATAATACCAAACAAAGACATCCCCGTGTAGCCAGAAGCACGTTCCAAAGCAATCACAATGTTAACTTTCAGAAGGGACATAATAATGATTTCAACAATAAAAATGAGTTCAACAGAGGTAGATCACGAGATAGAAATTATTCACCTCAAACAAACTACCACAATGGTCAACATAACACTAATTATAATCGATCACATACTCCCAATAATAATAATAACTGGAATGGTAATAATCATGGCTCGAGACATCGAGATAATAGTTACTATAGAGGACGACGAGATAATTCTAACAATTATACTCGGAATCGATCTCATTCTCGGGGATCATCTCATTACAACCATAATACAGGGGCGGCAGTTACAAATCATACTACCCCTATAGCTCAGGTCCCACTTGACAATAATACAACACAGTCTTCTGCTGCATGTTTTGCTATTAATTATAATGTGGCAAATAGTTGCCAACAATGCAATCTTATTTTTCAGAAGGCGAAAGAAACAGTGCTTAACTGCGGACATATTACACCAGAGGTAGGTCTTGCAGTCAACGATGGAACAGGCTTACTAATTTTTAACAGGGGATTAGTTAATGGATCCGTCGTCTCAGTGCTGAGGGATTCAGGATCCACAACGATTGGTGTACGTCAGTCGCTGGTACATCCTAGCTATGTGCAACAGGAGAATATGTACGCTGCATGACATTTGGTGGAACTATTGAGTTTTACCCCACAGCTATTGTTCATATTAGAACACCCTTTTTCACAGGGAATGTAAAAGTATGTATGCTAAAAAAGCCTATAGCTGATCTGATGGTTGGTCGTATACACGGCAGTAAAGATTGTACTCCAGATGAGATCATACAATGGGAGAAACATAACCTATGCACTGGAAACGCCGTGACGACTAGAGCGCAGACTCAACTCATGGAGAAAGGTGATGATAATAATATGGATGCAGACAACCAAGAGGATTTTGTAGTCAATTCATCTATTGACAGGGAAACATTTGCAACTAGACAGACAGAGGATAAATCTTTATAAAAAATTTTTAAGCTGTTTGATAAAGTTGACAATCTATCCGCAGATAATAATAACAAACATTTGTTTGTTATTAAAAATGACAAATTGCTTAGATGTTTTAATGACAAATCACAAATGAAACAACAAATCATGGTCCCGAATCCTTTTAGACGGTACATTCTTCAACATGCACATGACTCACATTGTTCTGGACATATGGGATATACTCGAACACGATCTCGAGTACTGTCTTCATTCTTTGGCCAGGAGTGTTAAGAGATATTTCGCAGTATGTACGTTCCTGTACTACATGCCAAGAAGTGAAAGCACGTGGAGCTTTTCACACGGCGCCTATTCAGGCTTGCGATATCTCAGTAAGACCGTTTGACAAGATGGCCATAGATATTATTGGTCCATTGCTACCATCGGCCAGAGGACATAGATTCGTCCTTACGTGCATTGATTTGTGCACACGATGGCCAGAAGCTATCCCATTAAAAACCACCACTACCACAGATGTAGCTGATGCACTACATCTCATCTTTTCTAGAATAGGGTTTCCTAGAAAACTTTTATCAGACCATGGGTCACAGTTCATATCTGCCACCATGAAGGAAGTCATGAAAACTTGGAACATTGATAGGAATTTAAGTAGTATTTATCATCCTATGAGTAATGGTGCGGTTGAAAGACTTAACCGTACACTTAAACAACTACTACATAAGGTTACTGCTAAGCACCCTCATGACTGGGACAGAGCACTCCCAGCTGTTCTATTTGTTTATCGGGAGGTACCGCATGAACAAACTGGCTTCTCTCCCTTTGAATTAGTTTTTGGTGCTCCCCCAAGAGGTCCTATGGGACTAATAAAAGACTTATTAATTGACGCGGGAGATGACTCAGGACACCGTGCTCAGTCATCTTACGAGTATGTGATTAATCCTATCGGAAGTAACATTTTTGAGTCTTGCCAGTTGGGCAAACAGCTTCTTCTGAGGCTGCAAAAGCTAAGGCGCTCGATCTCTGAACTTAAAATAGGTCTCGACGATTACGCCAATTATTCCCAGGCAGGCGATGAAAAGAGGCTTATGTGTTACTTCCTCACAATAACAATAAATTATTGATATCTTGGAATGGTCCTTACAAAGTCATTGATAAAATAAAAATTCCGACGTTTGATTACGTTCTTGGATTTTCAAAAGGGAACAAATAAGATGTATTTCATTTTTACATGCTGTTTTAACTGGAGCAAGTTCCATACACGTCCTGGACGAAAAACTTACAGTCACATTTTTATGAACTAGATGACAACCACAGTATCTTACTTGTTATACCATTATTCCAACTTATTGCTAGACCAGGAAGGAAGTTAAATCTTCTTTTCCTTAGGTTACAGTTTAATATGTTAAATTGGTACCAGAGTTCCAACCTACTAGAGTCAATCTTGGGGGATGAACCTCTTTTCAACTAGTACTTGACCGATGAAATACAGAGTCTAAGTTGCCTCATCTATTACAATTTTACTATTATCCATTTTATGTGTTGACCGACGTCCGGTTGTAGCACATCGGATATTACATCATGACGTTACTATAATCCATGATAATACAACAATTATACATTGGTGTACAAATCCCTGTTCGAAGTAGGCTTTACATTTCAACTGCTCAAACTACTAAGGAACTTGAACAGTTGTTTTTAGGTGGGATCATTGAGTTTTTTACTGTAAGTTTAGTGATATTCTTTCTAGGGTATTAGTGATTAAAAAGCGAGACCAAGAAGAAGGACTTTGTATAAAAACATGAAGACACGTTATGTTCTTGATTATAGCAGAAATTTAATGCTAAGAACTATAGCGTATGAAGCTGAAAATTTTGCAAGAAAATGTGGTAATAGTCAGGTGCCTTTATCAAGTTTGTGTTTTTTATGTCATCACCAGCCTTCTGCTATGGAAAACATTTTGGTTTTTGGGTAAATTAGGGAATTCAATACCAACAGGAAATAAGAACAAATGAAGAGATCCTGGGCTGAGCACTTCATAATAAAAATTTAAACAGACCACCACCAACAGTAACACCTGATTTTAATAATGAAACACCCACAACCACCTTGCCAATAACTTGCGATGAATTCACGCTGGACGAGATCAAACAAGCCGTTACAAAAGGATTAAAAAAATTTTAAAGCTGCTGGAGTTGACGAAATTTCAGGGGAAATGATTAAAGCAGTTAATGACAACAACCTCTTGAGAATTTTAGATATTATAAATGAAGTATGGAGAGAAGATCAACCACCACAACAATGGAAAGACAGTATTATTGTAAAGTTACCGCAGAAGAAAAGGTGATCTATCAGACTGTAATAAACTGGCACTAGTGGTATATCATCTATTAATCAGTACCTGGATAATTATTATGTTGCTTGATGTTAGAAAGACTTAAATTGCATGCTGACGAAAAGATCAGAGAAGAACAAGCGGGTTTCAGGCCGAAACGATCATGTATTGATCAAATATTCACACTAAGAACAATTATAGTAGAATCAGTGGAAAAGGCAATCGCCACTTATTATCACCTTCGTCGATTTTCAAAAAGCCTTTGATAGTTCTACGCACCGCCATTCATCATTGTGGAAGATAATTACAATTCTTTGGTTTTCCAAACCAAAATTTGTTTGTTGAAGTATAATCAAAGCGCTATATGACAATGCAAGATAGTTGTCACTGCTTCGGAACAAATTTAGGGATTACAGAATGGGTTATATGTACCGTTTGAGGGTACAGTGCGGTTGTAAAGTTTTAACAGTACACTAAACACTCGACTACATAAGGTTACTGCTAAGCACCCTCATGACTGGGACAGAGCACTCCCAGCTGTTCTATTTGCTTATCGGGAGGTACCGCATGAACAAACTGGCTTCTCTCCCTTTGAATTAGTTTTTGGTGCTCCCCAAGAGGTCCTATGGGACAAATGGAAAGATTACTAATTGACGCTGAGATGACTCAGGACACTGATGTAGTCATCTTACGAATATTGATTAATCCAAGAAAAGAAACATAAATTGATCTTGTCAGTTGGCAACGGCTTAAAATTCTGAGGCTGCAAAAGCTAAGGCCTTAATCTCTACAAAATAGGTCTCGACGATTACGCCAATTATTCCCAGGCGACGAGGCTTATGTGTTACTTCCTCACAATAACAATAAATTATTGATATCTTGGAATGGTCCTTACAAAGTCATTGATAAAATTTCCGACGTTGATTACGTCTTAGATATCAAGGGACACAAAAAGATATTTCATATTAACATGCTCAAGCAATTTCATACACGTCCTGAACACTTACAGTCAATTTTTCATGAACTAGATGACAACACAGTATCTACTTGTTATTATTCTAACTTATCCGTCATCCAGGAAGAAGAATCTTCTTTTCCTGAGGTACAGTTACCGTTACCGGTACCAGTAGTTCAACCTACTGAATCTTGGCGGGATGTAACATCTCTTCAACGGTTACACCGCAACAGCGTCTACAGATTGCTAATCTATTACAATCTTATCCAGATGTATTGACCGACGTCCCGGGTCGCACATCGGCTATCAGTCATGACATTACTCTCAATGATGATACACCTATTCCTGTACATCCCTATTCTGTTCCTTTACATTTCCTTCCTAAAACTACTAAGGAACTTGAACAGATGTTGTCTCTGGGAATCATTGAGACTAGTAATTCGCCATTCTCTTCTCCATTAGTGATTGTCCGGAAGAAGGACAATAACATCAGACTATGTGTTGATTATAGAAAATTAAATGCTAAGACTATAGTTGACAGCGAACCACATCCACTTATCGACGACTTACTGCCACGTCTATCCAACGCAACTATATTTAGTAAGATAGACTTAACTAAAGGTTATTGGCAGATACCACTGACCGAAAAGGCTAAGTACTACACCGCATTTTCCACTCCACAAGGTCTATACCAGTGGAATGTGATGCCTTTTGGGCTTGTTAATGCGCCAGCTACCTTCATTCGCCTGATGCGACAAATTTTATCAGGTAGACCAGACGTTATTACATATATTGACGACATATGCTTGTTTAGTTCGTCGTTTGAGGAACATGTTTCGGGACTTAGATATGTTTTCGACACTCTAAGGAATTATCATCTAACTGCTAAACCTACAAAGGTGCAAATCGCGTGTAATGAGATAACCTTTTTGGGACATATCATTGGATCGGGATATATCCGAACGTTACCTAGTACAGTCTCCAAAATTCTAAACATAGCAGTTCCTCAGACGAAGAAACAGGTCAGGAGTTTGTTAGGACTTGTTCAATATTACAGTAGATTCATACCAACTTGTCATCCATCACGGCTGTATTGTCTTCATTGTTAAAGAAAGACATGCCGGTGAAGGTGACATGGACTGGTACATGCAATGAAACTTTCAACAAAATTATAAATTTGTTCTCGCATGAACCAATTTTAAGACTTCCCGATGCTTCCAAAAGATTTTTCTTACGAACAGATGCTAGTAACTACGGCATTGGTGCATGCCTGCTCCAGAACCATGATGGCATTCTACATCCTACCTTATATATTTCAAGAAAGCTAAAGCCGGCAGAAACAAAGTATTCCACAGTGGACAAGGAACTTTTATCAGTGATATGGGCAATAACTAAACTTGAAAAGTTCTTGCTTGGTGCTCCCTTCACCATACAGACGGACCAACGTGCTGTAGCATCTTTGCGTCGATCTAACCATAAGAGCCAAAAACTCGCCAGATATGCAATCATCCTACAGCCATTTGAATTCTCCATTGAACATATTCCTGGCACTGAAAACATTGTGGCGGATGCGTTGTCACGTAATCCTATTGACGACGAATAATCAACATTAACATTCCTAAAACATATCAACTATAAGGGAACTAACCTTGCCTTCAATTTAAACTTTATAAACACTATATGCATCACAGAATTGAACTAAAGACAATCAAGGTATACATATTGACATTGAAACTTCGTCTAACGTCCATACACGATATATGAATATTCGTTGAACAATCATGGAACAATATCTGACGACAAGTCGAACTTATTATCCTATGTGCACTTAATTCTTGGATGCTGGGATAAATGACATTTCTTTCCAACGTAAACGTTTGAACATTTTTGCCTAAAAGAATTCATCAGGATCAAGACTACGGATGGATCATCATATCCTATACTAATTAATTAGTTAACTTAACTTCTTAATTGAATTATTATCAATAAAATGAAATGTGAGAAAAAAATGAAATGAAAGAACAAAAAAAGAGAACGAAATATAAAAAGAAGAAATTATGAAAAGAGAAAAATAAATCTCACACAAGTATTAGATTAATATTTTTTTTTAATGTACCTATACATTATTTAGTTAGTTAAATTAGATAGTTATTATTCACTAACACTTAACACACACAATTAAGTTAAACTTATATTCGAATTTCTTTCTATTTCTTCTCACTTATTTTGTCTTTTCTTCTCTCATAACATCGCGTTACATTAGAATCTTAATAATTTAACTCTTAGTTTAATTAATTAATTTAATTTTTAATTAGTCAAATTAATTCCTATATGACATACTAATACGACAGACCTTACTTTAATTTAATTCTATCATTCACTATTAACATTGGACATTTATTTAGTTGATATAATAATATGTATAATATTGATATATAATATGATTAATGTTAGATGACTATGACAAATAGTTAGTTGACATGACCGCGACACGGTTCTACTCAGAACATCGTCGGCCATATGTCACAATTGTGTTAAATTTTTTTTGAAAAATTGTTAAGTCGGATAGATCTTGAAAAAAAATCTATCGATTTTTTTTTCCCCGGTGTACAGGGAATTGTTACGGTATATGATATTAACGCCGTCTGCTAAAGGTTATCAGACGTGCAATTGTAAAGGTTAAGACATTTAATATATTGCGATAGGTGTTTCAATTATTGAACGCTCCATACACGATCGATTATGACGTGTCTAGCGTTGTTTAGGACACAGTCGGTAACTAGGGGACGCTACCCTTTGTTACTTGACCGCCAAGCTGAATAGCTGCGTTTTTCTAACCTTCCAATTCAATGGCATGATATAGCCATTTATATGTGCATTTTTGATGGACCAGGGTCAGTCCTAGAACTCTATATGAGAGGAAAATTTATGGAGGTTAGTATTTAACTAGAATTCTCAGAAGGAGGAGAATAATCGTCAAATTCGTATGAAATATTCAGACTCGCAGTCTCACTGTCGGCAGGTAGCCATGTCTAGCTGCGCGTGCATATAGCTGTGATGTTCTGACGACAATACTGCATTGTATCCTTAAACGGACATTGACACGTAAACCAGCAGTCTACGTTATTGATTAATTTATGCATGACTTATAAGGACTTATGTTCTGCTCCTATTTGAAATGATCATCCTGTGTGTACATGTGATTAAATATTACGGACTCAATCTGAAGGCATTAATTACTTCATTAATGTTGCTGAGTTCAAGTTACATGAACTACTTCTTCATACCATGCTACTGAGTTGTATGAACACCTTCACCCTAATTCGCGTAATACTAAACAAAGCACGATTAACAAGAGATCACTAAAGTAACCATACTCAGTGCATGATCTTCAACCGGCAAATAACTCAGCAACAGTAATACAGTTCTGGGCTATATGCGATGCGCAGTGGAGAGCGCGAAATTAGACTTCCGTCTTGTGGAGTTGTGAAGTCCTGGCTTCTGGGGACGTGTATGTCCATTGTAGTTTCGGGGAGGAAAATCTTCGAAGTGACTGCGTTGTCAGTTTTCCCCATTGATTCTCTGTGCGTCAGGAAGGACGACAGTGTTGTTATTATGTTCTGAGGATTCGTTGCAAGGTAACACCGACCTTTTTCATTACTATGCTTTCGGTGGCAGAATTTTTTAAAGAAGTACCTTCTGTAAGGACAGCTCACCGATCCTGTATGCAGAACTTATACATTGTGCTCAAGATAGCTATGTAAGACTATTTGTCTTTAAACGAACAGAAGTCCAGTGACGAAGAGATATATATGTATATGCTGGTAGATTTATATAAACTTGATAGCAGAGTTTATGCAACCTGCTGATGAAGAGTACACAACTGACGTCATATTTAGGCCGGTGGAATGGCAACTATTCTACAGCATAAAAAGAAGTAACTGGCGTGTTATGCCAAGTTGAACGACGGCCCTAGTAATAGGATTACTTGAGTGAAGGGCTCGTCTTTTGTATGACGGAGTTATCAAGGTATCTGACGCGTTCAGTCGGAGATACCAAAAGCGGCATTATGAACAGTACATGAAAAGAACATAACACTATTGACATGCATACATATATGAATGTTCACCAGCCAGAATGACTGATATGTACCCAGCGATTTCCATTGACATGATGTACATGAACTTGTTTACATTGACTGTTCCTGTGTGATTCTACATGTTAGTCCTGTCAATAAATGTATGAACCATCACAAGTAGTTCCAACCTTCATTGACTGTAGTACGAGTGTGACTGGGTGTTTGTACAACTACATATGAGCCTAAACACATTCGCGTCTCTGCACACCCATGTCTCTTCATCAACATCTGCAACACGCAGAAACCAACCAGCTAAGGAGAAAGAAAAATCAAGTAACAGCCATGTATGGTGCCGAATGCTGGACTGACCACAGGCTGATTGTATCAAAACTCAACCTTAACATACAGCCCAAGCGAAGACACCAGAGTCATAAACCCATGAAGAGGCTCAACGTCACAAAACTTAAAAGCGAAGCAACCGCAGAGAGCTTCTCAAGGGACTTGGACAGCCGTCTGAGGGACGTTGAGCTCGGTCAAACCACTATAGAGGAAAAATGAGCCACTCTGAAGAACATTGTGTACTCTGTAGCCTCTGAAAGCTTGGGTTTTACAACACGCAAGAACCATGACTGGTTTGATGAAAATATTAAAACACTGCTGGCTGAAAAATATCGCTTGCAAAGAGACTATCAAAGCAACCCTTCCTCAACATCCAAAAAGGCAGCCTTTACCAATATACGCAGAGTTGTCCAGAATAAGCTCAGGAAGATGCATGATGCATGGCTCAGCAATAAAGCAGACGAGATACAGAGATATGCAGACAGAAATGACCAAAGGCGCTTTTATGATGCCCTGAAAGCAATTTATGACCCTCAATCGAATCAATCATCACCGATCCTAAATGCTGATGGCATGGCATTGCTCACCGATAAAACGCAGATTTTGGAACGCTGGGCACAACACTTCAGCGCGATCTTAAGTTATCCATCAACTGTCAACGACCAGGCCATTGCAAGCATACCGCAAGTTACAGTCAATGTCAGACTTGACCTTCCACCCAGCGTGGAAGAGGTGAAGAAAGCAGCCAGTCTACTGTCCAGCGGCAAAGTTCCTGGATCAGATGCTATTAATGCTGAGATTTATAAAGCTGGAGGCAGCATGCTGCTGCAGAGACTAACAGACCTCTTCCACTCAGTCTGGGATGAAGAACAGATACCACAGGAATTGAAAGATGCCACCATCGTTCACATATACAAGCGAAAGGGAAATCATCAATCATGTGATAACCATAGGGAATCTCCCTTTTATCTATTGCGGGCAAAATCCTGGCTCGAGTAATGCTCAATCGCTTAACTGTTCATCTCGAATCGCAGGACTTACTTCCAGAGAGTCAGTGTGGTTTCCGAGCAGGCCGCGGGACCGTCGATATGATATTTGCCGCTCGCCAACTTCAGGAGAAATGCCAGGAACAGTACAATGACCTATACACAATATTAATTGACTTGACCAAGGCCTTTGACACTGTTAATAGGGACGGACTATGGAAAATTATGGCGAAATTCGGCTGTCCCGATAAGTTCATCTCAATTGTCTGCCAGTTTCATGAAGGTATGATGGCTCGCGTATTGAATGATGGAGAACCTTCTGAACCCTTTCCCGTCACAAACGGTGTCAAACAGGGTTGTGTGCTCGCCCCGACAGTATTCAGTGTGATATTTGCTGCCATGCTGTCTAGCGTTACGCATAGCAGTAGTGACGGCGTGCACATCAGATACAGGACAGATGGGAAGCTGTTCAATTTGAGACGATTACAGTCCTTTACGAAGGTGAATGAAACAATGATCTCTGACCTCGTCTTTGCGGACGACTGTGCCCTCAACACCTGCACAGAACTGGACATGCAGAACAATATGAGGAGGCTTTCTGTAGCGTGTGATGACTTTTGTCTTACCATCAATATGAAGAAATCTGAAGTAATGTTGCAACCTGCTCCTGGGAAACCTTACTGTGAACCAAAAATCACAGTAAAGAACCAACGTCTCCAAGTGGTGGACAGCTTCACTTATCTAGGCAGTACCCTTACCAAATATGTGAATATCGACTCCGAGGTCAACAACAGAATTGCAAAGGCAAGTGCAGCTTTCGTAAGACTAAGAGTAAATGTCTGGGATCGACAAGGAATTAGTGCCGCCACCAAGATAAACGTATATCATGCAATAGTGCTCACTACCCTCCTGTATGCCTGTGAAACATGGACAGTGTATAACAGACACGCCAAGAAGCTTAATCATTTCCACATGAGCTGTCTTCGCAGGATTCTCAGGATCAAGTGGCATGATAGAGTATCTAATTCTGAGGTCCTAAACAGAGCACATATCTCAAGCATCTATACATTACTGCAGAGGGCCCAAATTAGATGGGCCGAACATGTTGTTCGCATGCCCGAAAAACGCCTCCCAAAGCAGTTGATGTACAGCGAACTCTCCATGGGTAAGCGAACAGTAGGGGGACAAAAGAAACGCTTCAAAAACACACTGAAAGCATTGTTGAGCAGCTTCAAAATTGATGTCTCCTCCTGGGAGACTATCGCACAGGATCGCTGTGCCTGGCGGACAAACATTACTGAAGGCGCTCGCATTGCAGAACAGAATTTAGCTGATAAGTCAGAAGGCAAGCGTGCTGCAAGAAAGGCCAGAATGCACAGCAACACTACTATCGACTCTAACCATGTGTGCCCCGTATGTGGCAGGGCCTGTAGGGCCAAAATAGGACTAATTAGCCACATGAGATCACGGCACCGATGTGTCACAACTCAAGTCTGAAGCTGTCGCCATCTTCGCTTGCGATGGGCAACTATTATTATGATAATTATCATGTCGAACTGATCATACACAAGGGCAAGCGAGGATTGGTAGCCTTAAACACAATGGCTGCTGTGCGATCGGAACAGAGACTATTGTTTCTCCTGTATCACCAGATTGTGACTTCAGTAATCGAGTATGGGCTAGGAATAATCACGCTGTCAGTGTTACAATGGGAAAGACTGGAACGCATTCAAAATGAAGGAATGCGACTAGTTTTGGGCTGTACGCGTGATACCCCCATTGTGACAATGCGATACATGCTCGGATTGCTGTCGATTCGATCCAGATATGCAATGGCCCAGGCAAAAGCCTGTATGCGGCTAACTCCTCCAAAAGACACCCCCTATATGAGAACGTAGCTGACATCAAAGGAGCGAGAATCAAGAGGGGGATGTCATGGATGGCACAGGCAGAGCTACGATTGGTCAGGTGACCAAGGTTGAAAATGTATCCAAAGGGGAAGAGTGGGGTAAGTCAGGGCAGAACTGGATAAACTCCCATCAGGTCATCATTAGTCTAGGCAGAGAGTGCAGATCTTTGGGCGATGGAAAAGCAGAGCTGGAGATTAATCAGCTGATAATTGATCATGCTGGGGATGATGACGCCATTGTGTACACTGATGGGTCTGTAGTGCGTGGTGAAAAATCAGGATGGGGCTTCTCTGCGAGAATAAAGGGCAAGCAAGGTCGTCGCTGAACAGAGTGGAGCCTACATGACAACAACCTCCAGCATGAGAATGGAGGTAGAGGCAGTTACTGCAGCACTGAGGTGGCTGTCTGAAACTCCATCAACCAGGGCAGTTATATTGTCAGACTCTCACTCCATGCTTCCGAATGTTCAGAACAGATGGCTGCGGCAGGAATGGAAAACATCAATAGAATCCTCAAGTCTTCAAGAACTGTGGATCTACTGTCCTGGTCATGCAGGGGTACGTCGCAATGAGAGAGCTGACAGACTGGCCTCGAGAGCACCCATAGTGGGGACACTGGACATTGATAAGGGAGAGATACTAAGGGCAATTAATGATGCCTGCTGGATAATGACACTGCAATGGATGAATCAACAAGGCTGAGACTGATGGAGTTTGGCATCAAACGTGAGACTAGCAGAAATGGACGTGAGAGAGGATGTATCCGTCCTATGTACAACCAGCGTGCTACAGGAACAATTAGCATTCATACTCTTCAACATTTGCTGAGGGAGACTGAGCACCTAAAGGTTTGCCCGGAGTGCAGTGAGGTCGATTCTGATTAACAAATAACAAATTATATTACGTCAGCCGAACGATATTCCTGGCATGTCCTCTAGAAATCTCATTATATTTTCACTGGACAGATTGAACAGATCCGGTGACAGCACACATCCCTGCCTTACACCCTTTTTTTACTTGCTGGAACGTTTCCCATTTGGCTTCTAATTCTTACAGCTGCTGTTTTTTGCCAGTAAATGTTCTTTATTATCCTCAAGTCTTTTCCATCAATGTTGATGCTTTCAAACATTTTGATAATTTCCTCATGTTTCAATTTGTCAAATGCTTTAATGTAATCTATAAAGTATAAGTACAGATCTGTCTTCACCTCTATGGCCCTTTCTATTAATGTTCTTATAATATACATAGCATTGCTTGTGCCTTTATCTTCTATAAATCCACACTGTTCATCACTGATTTCTGGTTTAATTTTATTTCTCACTCTTCTCATGATAATTCATAATAATTTTTTAGTCACATGACTCATAAGACTAATGGTGCAATGTTCTTCACATTCCATGGCTCCAGGTTTCTTTGACAAAGCTATGAATATGGATTTTAGCAGATAATCAGGTATTTGGCCACTATTGTAGATGTCATTTAAGAGATTTGTTATCACTTCTACTCCAAATTCTCCCAAAGCTTCAATTTCTTCTACTGTTACATTATCTGGTCCAGGTGCTTTGTCTTTCTTCATGTGGCGCATGGCATCCTCTATCTCTGCCACAAGTATTGGAGGCCCTTCACAATTGTCGTTCAAATCTGATCTTTCATCATCATACAGCTCTTTGATGTATTCTGCCCGCCTTTCTGTCATGCTCTCATGTCCATTAACAATGTTTCTTCTTTTGATTTCAAACAGCCAGTGACTGTTTGTGTCCTTCTGCACGTTAACTAATTTATTTGACTGTACATAGATTTTGTGTCTTTTCGGTTGTGCACTTCAAGCTCTCTGCACTTCTGGTTTAGACATGCTTCTTTTGCTGTTTTACATTTGTTTACTATTTCCTTATTTAGCCTGTCATATTCTTCGTTGTCTTGCTTCTTCTTCCTTCTTGTATCCATCAGTTTTAAAATTTCATCTGTCATCCACTTCTTCTTTGCAGTCCTCTTTGCTTCTGGTACAATTTCTTTTGATGTTTGATATATTGATTCCTTTAGCATTTCCCACTGTTCATCTATACTCTGTATTTTTTCTATTGCATTGTACCAATTCTGTATTGTTATGCTGTATCTTTCACTCATTTCCTAATCTAATTTACGTAAGGCTAAGTTTAACTTGATGTAGTTTGAAGCTCGCTTTACTTTCTTCAATTTTATTCAAAGTTTTCCTATAATTGGTACATGGTCGCTGTTGCAGTCTGCTCCTGGGCTAGTTTTCACAGATTTCAAACTTTTTCTAAATCTCCTGCATATTAGTATGTAGTCAATCTGATTATGAACTGTGTTCCCTGGACCTTTCCACGTCCAAAGGCGTCTAGGACGCTGCTTGAACCAGCTGTTTCCTTCTATCCTATAATCTTCTAAAATTAGGAAATATACAACTTCTAATATTGTACTGAGAGCCGTCAAGTGTGAAGAGTTAGAAGTTTATGTTAATTCAGAACCTTAACCACCTAAGGGACGACTGCATCTCAACAGTTGCACGACATTACGGCATTTCTGTGCATCAAATCTGGATATAATTCTTAACCAATTGGTATGATTTGTAACTATTTTTTAATTACAATTGACATTTATAAATGACTAATTAATGTACCGTGACATGTGGGGCTGGCAACCTCACCATATAAAAAGCTATCAAATAAACCATCACTGTAAGAGGTGGTGACAGTTTTTATGCCGGTTTCCTGACAAAGAACCAACAACAGTTGTAACACTAGGCTCCATAGGGAGCATGGAGTGGATGATGAGTACATCATGATATATTTATATATACTTACTTACTTAGTCGTTCCCCTTCTACCGTGAAGTGTAGAGGTTTGGAAGAGAGAGAGCGCCAGACTATCCTATCGGCTGTCTTCCTCCTGGCCTGCTTCCATTCTAGTCCTCGGTCCTTCAATGATTGTCTAATGTTGTCCTCCCAGCGGACTCTGGGTCGTCCTGGGGGTCTGGATCCCTGGCTCTTTGTATATATATATTTATAAATACTAATTTTAATTCAGATTTGTTGTGTACGTATGTATCTGAAAATGATACATTTGTTGGCTTCCGCTCCCCTAAACACTCGATGGTGTAGTAAGTTTATATTGGGGATGACCTATGAAAGGTTATCAAGAAGGTCTCCAGAAATTGGCTCGTTAAGAAAGAAAGAGACCTATTCGAGTGTAACAGGGGGTTCGAGGTCAGAATATAACAAGGAGCCAAGTGTCAGAAATCTGGTTTCATAAATTTGCATATTTTAAATCAAAGGGCGAAAATCTATTGACTTATAGAGTTATTACCAAAGGGTGACTATCCATCAACAGTAGTGTTTTTACGCCCCGGGAGAAAAACTCATGTTTTTAGTTTGGAATTTCTGGCTTGACTAGCTGAGCGAACTTGGGCTTGCACGCGATATTAGTATTTAGAGTGAACTGTTTGTTCGGGAAATAGTTATCGTTGGAAATCGTTTTACAAAATATAGTCATTCAGATTTTAAACGCGATAACACAGGAAGCAAGTTGCTTGTGTTAAAGTTTTGTAGTGCCAAGCGTAATTGTGGGGTATGATCGGACAATAACCAAGACAGTGGGTAGCTTCTGTGATGACAGAAAAGTAATAAACTAGTGCCTAGCCACTTAATCGTGTTGTACGCCACAATCATAGATGACAGTTCGTATTATATTTATTTCTGTGGACAAGATTGACAAGGTTGCCAGTACAACAGAAAATGTGTATATTTTTCAAGTTAACCAGGTATGTTGGTCTCGCCAATAATCGCCAATGTAATACAAGAGAAGAACAATACATACTAACTAGTCAGGAGAACTAGGAAATGGTAGATCAGTTGTCAGCCAAACGAGTAGGAAATGATAGACTTTGGCAGAAATTATCACCCCTGGCGGTTAGGCCTGTCTTACCAAGATACGCCAAGAAGAGCATAGAAGAAATAAGAGACAAGAGTCAGAAGAATTGAATCAAAAGGTTTAAGAGACAACTGATTTCACATAAAAATGAAGAATTTAGAAGGCAGATAAATCTCGACAGCATTTGTCGTTTTCCCCATCGTGAACGCCCTAAAATCTAGAGACAGCTAGGAAATACTGAGGCTGTAAGGAAGAATCAAAGAGCAAGACACTGAGATAATAATTGATTTGCAATTACGCTGTACACGGGTGGCCAACCTCAAGGGAAGGTTGGACATGTTATTTCACATCTTCCACGTTATATGTAAATAAACTTCATCGTATTTTACGCTGCTGTCAGAGTCAAGTCACTCATGTATTGTTGATATCATTCGTCAACTGTCTACGTGAACTGTTGTTGTATTGCATCAAGTAAGAAATTACTTTTACACCATCAACCAAAACCTGCCTACTATTAGAGTAGTGATACGAACCACTATACATCATCAACAATCATCATCAGCATGCACGGCCACACGAGATAAGTACAAGAAGAAGAGAATGCGAATGCTCTCCACTAGATAGTGTTTTCTAGTAAATTATGGAGAATGTTCTATTTCCCCACGACCTTAGCTTCTGCTCTTAGATCTCGAGAAAGAAAGTGCTCTCAATCTCCTCTAAATGTAGATGATAGGAAACTCTTTACAGAGCGATACAACAGGAAGCAATCTGATCATCAGAAGAAGTCCCCCCGTCCGACGAGTGTTTCGGCCCATATACTCCTTTACACTCTAAGGAGGGGGGGGGGGCGGGCCCACTTGGGTCATGACTCCCAAGCGTCTCAGCCTCCTGTTGTCTTGTATCGAAAATGAACCCATTTCCCTTATGGTAGCAACTTTGATCCACAACTCCGCCAGTCGTGGAGGCAATTGTGAAAGTAACAAAACAAAGACAAATTATTCCGTTCGTTCCGTCGCACACACTGAGACACCATCGCGAGGCCGACGCGTCTGGCCACTGAAATTCTGACACTGAACACCCCTATAATATACACCGCCTGTTGCCGCTCAGTCACAGCCCGTTCACTAGTACACCAAAAAACTCAGCGTATTGTGGACTTAGAAAAATTCCTGGTGTTTTCTGTACCGCAGCGTTTATTGCCATGATTTCCATTGCCCATTGCGGTTGTTCCACAGCCAGCATGATGCCTTTTCAGCAGTTTCACTAAGCCTCTTCAGTGCCCTTGTTCTCGACTGTCCCCTCAGCCCCAACAGTTTCAATAGATCATACACTGATGCAGCCACAAGCCCTCTTGCGCCCACTTCAACAGCCGTGACCTTTGCAGTGAACCCATCGTGTCTCAGATCCGCGGCCAGATCACTATACTTGGCCGCTTTGAATGAATGTTGCTCGTCTAATCTGGATTCAAATGGCACGGTCAGTTCAATCAGTATGACCTGGAGCGTTGCTGAAGAATGAAGCACTATATTCGGCCGTCTCCGCGATTTTCTGATACTCTCTGGATATGCCCCTCGCCCAGGTAGGTCTACCGCCATCTCCCAGTCGTTTGCACAGTCAAGAAGAGATGGTAAACTGCTACCAGGATTACTCGGTTTGGGGTGTGCTGACTTTCCTGCCCTCAGAAAGTATGTATTTGCGGTGCTTGGCCTGGGTTTGCTATTCGCCTTCATCCTTGCCAGATCTATTGTCGCAGCAAGCTCATTTAGCACTTTGTTATGGCGCCAAGTGTATCGCCCTTGCCCTAATGCCACCTTACACACTGAGAGCACGTGTTCGAGTGTCTGCCTCCCCTGGCACAGGGGGCACTGCTCATCATCCGACTTTCCCCATTTCACAAGGTTGGTGGCCGATGGCAGCAGGTCATACATTGATCTAACAATGAAGCTGAGCCTAAGAGGTGCCATATGCCATATATCATTCCATGTCAAGGACCTCTGCAGGGCTCCTTCCCATGTAGTCCATTGGCCTTGTTGGACCTGCTGCACTGCTTTTTGCAACCTCTTATCATTCTCAGCTCCTCGTATCTCCTGAACTACCATGTCTCTGCGCTCCCTGCTTGATGCCTTGGACCACCAGCGGATATCTCCATGACCAAATCCCCGTCTATTCGTTTGTGTGTATCCGATTACCTCCCTCAGTTTGAGTGACTCTTGGGCAGCATCAACAGCTTCTTCCACTCTCCACTTCCTTCCTGTTTTCAGTGTAGGCTGAATGGACTTAACCACGTCATCAGCTGACTCGCGTAGCATCATTGCAAGCCTTGCCTTTCCAACTTTGTACTCTTCAACAACTGACTTGAAAGGAAGCAGAAGTTTTGCCTTTTTGCAATACAGTGCTACATCTGACAGACCTGGTGGTACCCCTAGCCACTTTCTCATGAACTTGTTGACCTTCTGCTCTATAGCTTCCACTGTACTTGTGCTTATTTCATATATAAGCAGTGGCCACAGCAACTTCGGTATCAACATAAACTGGAGGCACCACAGTTTGAACTTTCCCAGGAGTCTGCTTTGGTCTATGATCTGTAGCCCTCTGTCTGCCATTTCTATTGTCTGTTGCACTGCCTTCGAGTCTTTTAATGAGGCATCGTACACCTTGCCAAGACTTTCAACAGGTTCCTCAATGACAGTAGGGATTCTTTGGTTGGAAAACATGAATATGTCCTCTGCTATTTTCCCTGTTGTCACCTTTAACTTTTTCACTTCCTAACACTATTTTACCTATAGGTAAATATTTAACACAGACAGCACGAGTGATACATTAACGAACTAGATAATGATCAAAACGGTTATTGGGTTTATTAATTAAATATCTACACATATAGTGTTAGTAGAAAAATAAAAAGTGATGATGGTGAAAGACAATTCACACACACAGATGAGATATAAATAATGTAGTTAGTTAACTATGATAATGAAACTACGTGAAGAGTGAGGTGATAATGTGATATATTAAGTGTTACCACATTGATGTCCAATCTACACTGTCTATGTGTCTCTTAATGCTCCTCCCCTGTATGATGATACACAGGTATGCGTAGACTGTCCAAAGTAGGTGTATGGTATGTTGTGTGGATTATACCCTAGACGATGAAAATGTTTGTTGTAATGAGCTTTGACGATAGACAGTTCTTCAGTGTTTGGCAATATCTCAGTAGCGTTACAAACCGTTGACAGTTGAATTAGGAAAATGTCTGCTGTTTAATCTCTGAAAGGTTCTTGCTAGACTGGAGATCTTCACGAAATAATCTTGGTATGTAGACTCATCAACTTGAGTATGTACTCTTGATTCATAAACTATGCTTTGGAGTGAGTGGCACTTGATATCTATATATGCGACTCAACTTGTGACTATGAAATCTTGATTCATAAAATGCGCTCTTGAGTGAGTTGAACTTGCTAGCTGTATATGCGAATCATCTTGTAAATATGGAATCTTGATTCATAAAATACGTTCGTGTGAGTGAGTTGAGCTTGATATAAATATGAGAATCAACTTGTGCGTGCTTTTGCATGGCTCAGGCGGTAAGCTTTCGAGTGAGCTGAACTTGATACTTGGATGTGTAATCAACTCGTGACCACTTGATAAGCAGGTGAATAAATGCTGCGCAATCACCGTGTAAAACGTGGGCGCAAAAATCTTCCTTGTAACTGAGGAAGTGAAAAAGGTAAAGGAACCCGTAACACGTCCATTGAGGCATATTGGGAATATGTTGTTAGGCCCATATTATCTTGACCGTCGGCACACTAGGGGTGATGTGGTCGGCATCACGCCGGCCGCCTTAACCTTCCCAGAGTTGCTCTGGTACCCATTTGGGGCTGGGTTGACCCAGGAGCCGTTTGTGGCCTAAAAAATTCCCACCTCATCTGGGGATCGAACCATAGATCACTGCTCTAGGAAGCCAGTGCACTAACACTATGCTACCGCGGCTCCCAAGTGGAAGTGAAGGATGTCCTAAATTGTGAATTCTGCTATCCGGACGTACACTTCCAAGCTTCTTTCCGGTTAGATGCCAAACACATAAGGTGTAGACTCAGACTTCTGTTGGGCTGAAGACACACAAAGTGACTTCGTATGTTTCACCTCTAATATCAATGGTTGACTTTCTTTTATAATATTCCTCACTACTAATCTCTCTGAGTTTAATTCTCTATTAATAATGAATGAAAGATAAAGTGACAAATGTCGAGGTGTTGTCAAAGCATGTATAAACTGCTTAGACAGCGCAGACTACGCTGGCTTGGCCATGTTTGCAGCATGGAAGATGGTCGCATCCCGAAATATATCTTCTACGGACAACAGGCAGATGACAAAAGAACAGTTGAGCGACCGCAGCTGAGATTGAAAGATGTGGGGAAGATAGACATGAGGGAACTGGACATAAATCCAGCATCCTGGGAGGATGAAGCTGCCGATCGCACCAAGTGGCGATGCTATCTGCGGCGCCACCTCAGTATGGACGAAAAGAAGCTCACACAACTAGAAGAAGAGAGGAGGAAACGTGGAAAGGAACACCAGGAAAATAAGCAGATGAGAGCTGTCACCTCAGGGTGAGTTACGACTGAAGGGGCTATTATTATTATTATGAATGACATGAGGCGCACATGATAAGGGTTAAATATATTGCGCACGGGAGTGTGTGCACATGTAAGTCTGTAATGATGATCTAACATTTTAGATGAAGGTGAAGTAGGAACTAACAATTACGTAATATAAAAATCTTTCATTTAATTAATCCTTTACGAGAAAGATTAATTGAAAACTGTCTTCCACACATTTAGCTATGATGCTAAGTGCAAAAGTAAATCTTAACTAAAGACTAAGGAAAATTATTAATAGTTTTTAAAAGATTTACTAACCTCCTTTTCCCTTCGCAGAATTCTTTAAGAACACTATAAATCCCACATATATGAATTAAATATTAACACAGGAATAAACAAGTTTACTCAGGAAAGTTCTCGGGAAAAACTCTTCTGTGCCACGAGGTGATGAAATAACTCTCTACTCATTTGTGGTGAACGTCGCGGTACATTATATTTCTGGTTGCTCAATGTGTTCGAAATCGTCTAACTCCGCCCATAAACCAATCGCCAAGAGTCCATCTGGTCGTCTAGGCCTTGGCTCTCTCTTGTCCCGAGTCAGTGCGCGTCATTGGCTAAAAATAAAGGGGGTGTACTCCCGCAACCAACTTTCAATGCCGTACTGCATGTCCGTTTTGCAAGACAAACAGGTGTTTGATGATCGGCCGGCTAATGCAGAAACCTTCGCCTCCGGTGTCACAAAGCTTTCTGTCTTTTTGTTGCTTTTCGTGTCATTCTATGCGCGCAATCTTTTAATTTCCTTGTCCACATCTAAGACGCTTGGTAACCATTATGCCGGCTTCCGAGTCTTTGGTGTCCAACGGCTGTCCTTTGTTATCCTTCGGCCGCGCCAGCGCCATTTTCCCAATGTGGCACGACTCGGGTTTGCTTAAACAGTGTATTAGCAGCGAAAAGAGCTCTCTCTCTCTTGCCCAACCATGCGTTTCCCAAAGTTAAACAATTATCAATGTGGCCTGTCTCGTGATGTTTACACGGGGAATTAGGTATCAAAGAATTTGTCCTATGTCCATGTGTGTTTCACAAGATAACTCAAGGTGGGGGACTAAATCAAAAGCATGTAAAGTTACACTTTATATACAAGTAATGATTAAGAAAGATTACTTTAACCACGATGAAAGTGCAAAATGTGGGAGAAAATAAAATAAGAATGATGTTGGAAAAGATAGAGCGATAAAGATAGACCTAATATACGACAGATGGGTTGAGATTTAATGCTCAGGGGCATCGGGAGAAATTCTGAGGTAGATGAAATGGTGGAAGGAAACTGTAGTCGCATGATGCACTCATCAGGAAACAGGAAACTTAGATGAGATTTCTCTCAGTTTTTGGTACCAGTTGCCAGACGGGTCTTGAGGACACTTGACGAGGTAATCTGAGTGAATACCCCGGACGTTTTGCTACTGAGACACTCGACTCCTGAAGAGAAGGAACAGTCTAGACTTCACTGAAAACCATCATCCTAAGACATCTCACTGGAGGCATCTGCAAAGCTAAGCCAAAACTTAGGGCTTCAGTGAAGGAATGAATTTCTTTTATGAATTTGCCATGTCAGTTATAACGTTAAGTGATGTCGAATTCTCTAATAAGTCAGAAACTAATTATTTAACTGTTTCTTGATTGAACCATTTTCATTTTCTACCCTTGTTTAAACTATATTTCTTAAATAAATCTCTTGTTTTATATGTAAATATAAATCATTAGTTGAGTTAATCACTTGGGAGTGAATTTGATATCTGCACCCGTATGACTCATTCCTTTTTAAAGTACAGTATACAGAGCGAAACATACAATTAATAAAGTGCTGAATCACATCCAGCTGGGGGCTCATAAAATACGAGCCAAAACATATTTTCTCACAGAAGTGGGCGGAGAATACCAAGTTTATAACAAACTTAGATGACTCAGTTGTTATACCATTCATTCATTCATAACCCTCCAATCCCAAAGGAGCATAGGCCTTCAACAAACACATGCCAAGTCCTCCTGTCACGTTCCAGCATCTCAAGTTCTTTTCACGTTCTCCTTATAATTTTCACCTCTGTTTCCAGCTCTCTTCTCTACGTGCTTCTTGGTCTACCTCTACCTCTCTTGCCCTGGGGGTTCCAGAACAAGGACTGCCTTGTAATGCTATCAACAGGTTTTCTCACTGTGTGTCCTATCCATCGCCATCGTCTTCTTCTCATCTCTTGTTCCACTGGCGCTTGTCTAGTTCTTGTCATCAGTTCCACGTTGGCAACCTTGTCATACCATTTTAATTCCTCTATTCTACGCAAGCACCCAATTATGAAAGTCTGTAGCTTTTCGGTAGTTGTCTTTGTTGTTTTCCATGTCTCAGAGCCATACAATAGGACTGACTTCACATTTGAGTTGAAGATTCTTATTTTCGTGTTGGATCCGATTTCTCTTGATCTCCATATATTTCCCAATGCAATGAAAGCTCCTCTAGCTTTTTATATTCTTATTTTAATATCACTGTCTGTCCCTCCAACTTTGTCTATATTGCTGCCAAGATATGTGTACGATTCTACATCTTGTATTGGTGCTTCTTCAAGTTCAACCCTGTTATCATTACCTGCATTATTCCTCATTATCTTTGTCTTTTCCCTCTGTATTTTCAGACCCAATTGCTGTGACCTCTCATCGAGTGTTTTCAATTTGTCCTGCATCTGATTACGGTCATGGGACAGAAGTCATCAGCAAAATCCAGATCGTCCAACTGCTTAGTCAGAGTCCACTGGATTCCATTTCTGTTGTGTGTTGTCGATGATCTCATAACCCAGTCTATTGCTAGTAAGAAAAGAAATGGAGACAAGAGGCATCCCTGTCGAACTCCTGTTCTTATCCCAAACGGTTCTGTAAGCTGTCCTTCATGAAGAACTCTGAATGTCATGTCTTCATATGTTTTCTTTATTAAATTAATGATCTTCAGGAGAACTCCATAATGCATCATCAATTTCCAAAGTGATTCTCTGTCTACACTGTCAAATGCCTTTTCGTAGCCCACAAATCCGATGTATAGTGGTGAATTCCATTCCAGACTTTGTTCAACTATTATTCTCAAAGTGGCTATCTGGTCTGTACAGGATCTGTTTTGTCGAAAACCTGCTTGTTCATCTCTCAGTTTCTTGTCTATGGACTCTTTTAATCTCTCAAGGATAATCCTGTTTAATACTTTTCCTGGCACTGATAGTAACATTATCCCTTTATAATTTGTGCACTCTTGTAAATTTCCCTTCTTAGGCAACTTAACCAGATATCCTTCCTTCCATTCTGCTGGTATCTCTTCCTTTTCCCAGACTTTACCAAGTAATTTATATAACATCTCTGTAGCCGTGTCGATATCTGTTTTGATGGCCTCTGCTGGAATGCCATCAGGTCCAGACGCTTTTCCATCTCTTAGAAGCTTTATGGCTTTCTTTATTTCTTCCTTCGTTGGTCTTTCACCGTTAATTTGTAGCTCTTCTTCTGCTGGCTGGATGTCCGGGGGGTTTTGTGGAGCTGGTCTATTGAGAAGGTCCTCAAAATATTCTGCCCACCTCTTCATTTGCTCTTGTATATTGCTGAGCAGTTTTCCATTCTTGTCTTTTATGAGGCAACTTGTTTGCTTGTATTTCCCCGTTAGCTTCTTTGTGCTGTTATACAGTTCTCTCTTATTTCCTTTGGCTGCAGCATCTTCTGAGTAGTATACAATGCGCAACTTAGGTATCATTGTGGTGGCGCGTGACTTTTTAATATAAGGAAAATGTGGTGGCGTGCTGTGGTGGCGCATGACTTTTATATAAGGAAAATGTGGAGGTGCTTTGTGGAGGCGCGTGACTTTTATATAGAGATATATTTAGACAACAAGAAGAGGATATATTTAGATAACAGTTAGACGATATATATTTAGACTTTTAGACAACAAGAAGACGATATATTTAGATAACAAGAAGACGATATATTTAGACGATATATATTTAGACAACAAGAAGACGATATTTATTGAGACGATATATATTTAGACATACAATAAGTAGACATACAGGACAACAGTTATACGAATAGTTAGACGATATTTTAGAACAGTTATACGAACAGTTATATATAGGTAACAAAAAAGAATTTTAGTTAATTTATTTTATTTGTCAAATAATATCGAGTTAAAGCACAAGTCTCAGTCGTTTGGTAGGTTTCTTCTGCTTCTTCGGTGGTAGATTGGTGACATCGGCCAGGTGGTTGACTGTGGTGGTTGTACAAGGGTTAGGAAACCAACTCGGTTCTGGTGATACTGGACAGCTAGAGTTCATGTATTCGTCAAATGTGTTACTGGCGGAGTTAGTAGGTTTCTTCTGTTTCTTCGGTGGTGGATTAGAGACATCGGCCAGGTGGTTGTCTGTGGTGGTTGTACAAGGGTTAGGAAACCAACTCAGTTCTGGTGATACTGGACAGCTAGAGTTCATGTATTCGTCAAATGTGTTACTGGGGGAGTTAGTAGGTTTCTGCTTCTTCGGTGGTAGATTGGTGACATCGGTCAGGTGGTTGTCTGTGGTGGTTGTACAAGGGTTAGGAAATAAACTCGGGTCGATGGAAATCGGTTGGTAACAGCTGGAGTTGATGTAGTCGTCAAACGTGTTAGTGGTACAAGTAGTTGGATAGGTATCCATGCGTGGTGACTGTAATCGGTCAAATTCGGCGAGGATTTCACTCTGTAACGTTAACAAATGTTCAAACTCGGATCGAGTTAACGTAATGCCGGTTTTGGTGGGAAACTTGAGGTAGGATTCACCAAAATATTTTCGCACGTGCAGTAAAGGTTGGCCTCGGTAAACACATACAGAGGCGGCCTTCAGACCACTAGCCAAAGGTTTATGCATTTCATCACAGCTCTTGATGTAGACCCAGTTGGTGGGAGCAGTCATCTTGAACGAGGTGTAAGTATCTGTCGTTATCACGCCACTGCGTTAGTAAAGTATGAGTGTCTGGGTCTTCCAAGTGTCTGTTTATATGCAGGAATACCAGTTTAATCTGGTTTTTTGAGGCGTGTGCTAGCCGAGACGTGATTAGTTGAAATATTAATCGATCGTTGACGGTGTGACTAGATTTGAGTTGGCCGAGACGTGATTAGTTAAAATATTAATCGATCGTTGTCGCTGTGACTAGATTTGAGTTGGCCAGGGCGTGATTCGTCGAACAACCAATCGATCTTTGACGCGGTTGCGTGGGGACAAGTGGATGACTCATGGCCGTATTGTCGTGAGGGGAAAAACGACAGAAAAAAATACACACACGTGTCTATTGATCTCTTCCTTTGTCTATGAAGGGAAACGCCATCTGGTGGTTCCTCTGACTAATCGAAAAATTAATCGATCGTTGGCGTGTTGTCTAGCCGAAAAGGGTAGTAGGACCCGTTGCATAGTACCACCTCGTGTTTTGATCAAGATGAAATAAATGGCGTAGAGCCCACAAACGTTGGTAACTACATCTTGTAAATGTCTGGCGTTGTAGTTAACAGGTTGAGTAGAGTTTCTGGCTATAAAATTAATCAGGTCCGGGTGTGTAGGTGGTAGGCCAAAAGAATCAAAATATTCAAAAGTGCCAAGTCCATTATAATATAGAGCGACCCAGTGGTCACCGGGGCGATAGCTAGGGTCAGTGTTGATGACGAAAGCAGCCGTCTGGCTCGGATCGATGCGTAGAGGTAATTGGTCACGAGCTAAAACTTTAACGAGCCCAGTTCGTTTAACAAATATATCCGACAGGAGGATGGTCCGTATCTCATCTGTATTCATCGTCTAAGTGGTGTAGTCTGTCAAAACGTGCCGCGATTTCGAGATCTCTAAGATCGAGTCTTGCTCGGCGTAGACGAGAACCTGTAATGGTTCGGGTGTGACCTCGGAGAATTTAAGTTCTACTGAGACAGGGCCCGACTTGGCCATCTCAAACTGGTCACCGTCCAGTAGACTGGGGGTGAGGTCAAAGGCGTATAAGGCGTAACTGTTCTTAAAATGTCTATACTCGAGAGCGTTGCCGGTGTCTTTGCCAACCAGTCCCATAGCTAGATTCGTCCCGAAGAAGGCTCTCACGTACTGGTTGTGCTCATAATCCATGGACAAAGGCTTGCCACTGACTGTTCTGCCGTCCGCGCTGACATTCAAATATATCAGACCAAAGGTAGCGAAATTGAACGGATTAGACCCGTTAAAAGCGGTCGAAGTGACTAGGCCAATCACGATTCGTGTGGGTGTTTGACTGAGAAATAGATTATCCTGCATGTGCGATAGCATACCTCTAGGGATAGAGAAAGTTTTTAGCACAACTCGTTTCAAGGGGTACTTGGCATTACCTCGCACCAAGGCTTTCTCGTGAGCTAGAGAGACGGCGGGGTTTAATTTGGCTTTCCGGACAACCAAGGCCGCATAAGTTATAATAGATTTATAACCAGCGGTGGGGTCGTGTCCCAGCACGTTGAAGGCATCTTTAGACGGGGTGAGTTTTACTTTAACGGTCACACCATTTAACAGGTAACGATCTTGAGCGAGGATATCTGAATGTAAACGACCCATCATATCAATGTCATGAGAACCAGCGGTTATATGTCGACGCAGTCTTAACCCGTTGTTATTGTCACCAATTGTGTCCGTGATAAAATTTGGCGTGTCTTTGTAAAACAAAGCCGATGTCAGATGGCCTCGTTTGGGTTCCTCCCCGTAATTCAACATGGCTTCCAGGTAAGCTCTATAAGGGTAGGTGTTCTCGCTGGGTGTAATCAGCGTGTCGTTAAGTGAAACGTCGACTTGTGAGAATAAACTGTGCAGGTAATAGTTGATCGGGGCCACCTCTGCGTCAGCGGGTAATGCGCCGCCATTTGCTAACGTAATTTTGGCGCGCACGTGTAGAAAAGTATTGAACAAATCTAGATATTCTTCACCGTTTCCCGATATTACAAATTCCACCGGGGCTCCGGGGGCTAAGGCGGCCAATGGATATATCTCCACAAATTGTCCCTCTTCTACGGCTGTCTGCGTTGGTGGTACGCTAAACAAATCTAGACCACTGTGAAGACACTCGCACGAGTTGGGGTGAATAAGCGCCATCATTCAAATATATCAGAGTACCGTCGCTTCTTCTGGTGAGAATGAGAAGGGCGAGCTCGGTTACTGCGTTTTATTTGTTTCGGCTCGCCAGGTGGGACAGCTCTCGTTTTTCTTTTTCTTCTAAGCCCGCTACCCGATTGGTTAGTGGTGAGGTGTTCAACCGCTCCCTGTAATAAACGTTGACCCGACTCCTTGGCTCGCTCTCGAAATGACTCACCAACATTTCTGCCGGCTAACGCATCGCTCGCGACCTGTAGACCGGTGCCAAGACCTTCTCTGAGTAAAGCTTTGCCTCCAGTTTTTAACCACGGGAGAACCATGCGACCGAGTCCGCCGAAAAAACTACCCAAACCATGTCCTCTTTGACTTCTACCTCCGATAAACACTGGCATCCCGTGGCCAGCTTGGTTGCAGTAAAACTCCTCATACATTTTGGAGTTTCGTCGGATGGGTACGTGTCAGACCATTTTTTTCTATTCAAAATCAAACCGTCTGTGAGTTCGGAAGTGTAGTGTCAACCGATGCTCCGCTAGTGAATGGGATAGTCTTACCCTGGTCATTAGTTAAAAGGATTTCCACCGCGTCAAACGAAAAACTGCTCAGGGGTACGTAATGTGGTTTGTCGTAAATCCTAAAAACTGAAGCGGTAGTCCTATTCAAAATAGGGACAATCCGTAACAAAGGGACAGAGGCATCTCCAACTGGTCTCGCCGCTACGAGATCGCAGTACACGTATACATTTTTCATGTCGCTATCCATTTGTACTTCAGTCTCGCCTCGTAGTATTGGGTCGATGTCTGTGGCGAGCGAGGCAGGAAAACCTAACATGTGTTTCAACGCCTCGCTAATTCTAACTTCAACCTCCGGATCATACAGATTCAAGGTGGCCTTATTATTGTTAAAATGGAATCTAACTCTGGCTTTTTCATCCACACCGTGGCTAAAAGCAAACGATTCAACTCGTCGATCAACGTGTCGGGTGACGTGTATAGACCGGCGGGTAACGTGAGTAGTATAGACTCATCTTCTTTGTTGGGAAAGTAATGTATCCATACATAATCCTCTAGCACGTTAAAATAACTTTTGGGAAATTGAATCTCAACCAAACCAACTTCATAACGCGAAGTCAAGTCTATAGTCTGCGGCAATTTGACGAAAAAGTGTCCGGCGTTATTGTTTGGGTATATTTTCATCGAGGCATTGCTAGGTAAAGTCACGTAAAAAGTCATCCTATCTTAGGGTTAGGTAACATGTAACCCAGACAACTGCTTATTAAAGCGATCCAAAACTTGCCGTCTGGTCCCTCTGCGTTGCTCCGACTCAGATTGAATAACGAGACACCGATGACGACATATATAACGATCATCTGACAGATGAAAACGATCTCTAGTCGCGGGACTAGTTTCCCAAAAAAAAGGCCAGAACGAGGTTCTCGCGGTCTTGGGAGGGGGTGGGCGCAAAACTGGGGTGCTCACTTCTTCTTCAATCTCCATCAGTCTCGATATTTCGCTAGTTGTTTGGCGGAAATCCAGCTGTTGAATGACGAGTTATAACCGAACCATTTGACTAAATACTCTTTTACACCCCTGACACCTCGCCGTTCTTGCAAAATGGACTCGATTCGATAAACTTTCTTGTCGCCGACTCGCTGCAGCTCTTCTTGGTAAAAAGAACCTTTCAGTTCCTCACCCGAATCATCTTTAAGGACGTATGTGACCGGTCTTGTTTGGTTTAGTCGGCTGACCGTAAACAGTTCTTCTGTCCACGCCGGTGTATAACCCTTTTTAAAAGTTTGTCTGGCTTGGGCGATCCGCACGCGATCACCGGCTTTAAAATAGACTTTTCTACCGACGACGTTAGGGGTCGAATACAACGTATGCCACACCTCTTCTTGATTGCTCGGGGTAACTTCCGCCGGTGCCATCTTAATACTCCGGTGATACGAGTAGTTGTAGTTGTGGACCAGTTGCTGTATCACGTCGACGTATCGAAGAGTGTTGGTTTTGGTAAAGTAACGCCACGTTTTTTCTTTGAGGGTTCGATTAAACCTCTCGACAATAGCTGCCTTGGTATCCTCATTCTCCGTAGTGAAGAAATGGACAATCTCATCTTTAAGAAACTTTAAGAATGTTTTGTTGACGAACTCACTTCCTTTGTCTGTTTGAAAATTTATCGGTTTGCGACTGGTAAAAATTGTTTTTACCGCTGCTACTAACGCCGTCCTAGTCTTGTTTTTCAATGGAACAGCCCAAGCGAATTTACTAAATACGTCAATACACGTTACTAGATAGGAAAAAACCCATCGTTGAATTTCTTTAAACCTCGCAAGTCAATTAAATCAGCCTGGAACTGTTGGTCGATACCACCCGCAATGGTGGTACGTCGTTTAAATTTTCTGCGCACCGGTTTGTGTAAGGTGTAGGTATCCTGATGACCTAACCACTCTTCAATTTTTTTACGACTAAGTTTGGTGCTACGTTGTAAGGCGTCGATTCCCCCATAAAACCCGGGTCGTTTTGGATCGTAGTAATGTTGTTTTAAAATCTTATTCACTTCTTTGGCCATGCTTCCCACTTTGGCGTCTTTTTCCTTCTTCTGAGCGAATACGACGATGTTTCTCGCAATTTACTGGTAACCACCTTTTTTCGCTTAGTGGGTGTTACGGGTGGAGACTGAGGCTTTTTGTCAACGACCTCATCTTTAAGTACAGCGGGTTGTTCGCTGGGAGGTTTCGATTCGTTAAGTGGAGACTTAATATCTACGTGGCCTAGAGGTACGTGACTGTACTGTTCTAAGCGATTCAAATAACGCTGCAGTGTTTGCTGATATAGTCTAGCTTTGTCACCCATTGGCAAATCTTCTCGCTCCAAGACTAGTTGCATTTGAGTATCCAATTCTCCCAAGTTATCTCTTAGAGCATCGGGTGGTCTATAAGGTTTTTGAGCCTCTAACAAACGAGGATCCATCAAAATCATTTTCTTAGCCATCTAAAAGAGCCCTCTTAGTACAGTTAGTATTGGAGTTAACAACGCACCCAAGAATCCTCTAGTTTGTAAAAATTGTTTTCGTCTTTTGATCGACAATTTTTTCTTGGTAAGCGCTCGCAGGGTGTTTTTGTAACAACGCAAACGTCTCTTCTGAGGGGGTGTCAGTGTAACGTTACCTTTTAATACGTTGTGACAGCATTCACAGAGTGATCCTACCAGCTCGGGTGACGCTGTTTTCATAACAGCCTTGATGACTGGTGGTTTGGCCGTACCTAAAAACTTTAACATATCAGCATGTCTTTTACCTTTTCTCCCATTTCGTTATTTAGGGACGTATACAATTTGCTGTTCGTGTGGGAATATGTGGGTGCGTAAACGCAGAGTGTCTGGTGTTTCTTGACGAAGGTCGATTAGCGAATAGCCGTGTGGGGTCGACGTCGCGTCTTTAAAACTTTCTTGGACATAGGCAGTCCGACCTGGGTACATCCGTTTGGCTTGATTAACAATCTGAGATCCATCGCGTAGATTTTTGAAAAGCACTATGTAATGAGAATTCAAGCTAATGGTTCTGTGTTCTTTATTCTTGGCAAATAAATTTTGCACAATATATATTACGCTTAGATTTTTATGATGACTCCCTTTTGTGAATAAATTAGTTACTCGCTCATCTGTCTCAGTCATCAAATCATCGATAATTACCAAACGTTTCTTATCACCTGTCCACTGCTCAATGTCCGGCAGTCCTTCAATAAACTGAACACCAGGTATCAAATTGTATAGGGGTTGGTATTCTCCATAATACCATAAAATTTCGTCAGGTATAGCTGTCACCATATCTCGAATATGTTTTAAGAAACGCTGTACAAAAACAGTTTTGCCACTAGAAGTAGGCCCTGAAACCAAACACGTGAAAGGGTGCACCCAACGCGGGTCCATAGCCAGCAATGATAACTTACACTTACAGACAGTTATTTTATATCAAAGACACAACGTGAGAACACCTTTTCAACAACGTAAGAATCGTGCTAACAATAACGAGAGTCACTGTGTTTTCAACAATATGAGAATCGTACTAACATTGTGAGAATCCTTGTGTTTTCAACAATGTGAGAATCACTGCAACATGTTAAAAAACACAATGTTTCAAACCACTCGTTACTTACACACCTATTGGTGTAAACACATTGACTAACATTGACAACAAATATAACTCGTTTGTTATTCTTCGTCAACACAGTATAACAATATTAAAGATTTGTATTTTATTAAATTTTGTTTCTCTGTGGCATACACTTTCACATAGACAATATATTTTTACATACAACACTAACAGACAGTTCTATTTTGTTCAAAAGTTTGTTCAAACTTGTCTTCGACCAAATTATTATCATCTGCTGTGCGTTATTAAAGTTCTTGTAATAACATTCTCGATTATCCAGCATTGTAACAAAGACGTGAATTCTGAATATTTGGACACGTGTGGTACGTTGATTAACAGATCTAATGTAAAATAAGTCATTTTTTGACAAGGGACCGATTAAGCAAACACATCTGCTACTAATTAAACATGCCCGTAATGACATTCCATATCGATTCGGTTATTTGTTCACAATACCGTACGTGCAGATCTCTGAAACACACGCTCGTCTGTCATTCGATCTTATATGGTAGGAATCATTTTCCGATCAGACGAGTAATTAGACAAATACAGCTGCCCCGTAATTAAACATTGGCGTAACGAGGATAACGGGTTTCACGCTGAAACACATCTGTCATTGGATCTTTATAAAAGAAATTGGCTTTGTTTAATTGTATTTCCCGAACAGGTGAGTAATTAGACAAACACAGATGTGGATTTTTTCATGACCAATTAAACATTCGCGTGAAAAATGGTAAATTAGATTCTTTTCAAAAACGTACTACCGACGTTCGAACCAAATCACCGCTACAAAACCTATCGGGCGTATGAATACGCAAGCGATTCTTTGTGTATTCAGACGCGGGGACTTCTTTTATTGACAAGTCTGTTGATATAACCAACAATTGTGTTAGATATCTCTCATTCTGTAACCAGCCTTCGTTCAGTTCTGATCAGTCGTTTTGAAAAAAAATCAGACGTTGAGACCAAGAAACATCCTTCTGAAAACAAGACAACTAAAAGTAAGTTATTCTGTTTTATCCGTATGTTATGTTAGGAAGTTAAAATAATTATTTCTATTTAGAGAATATATAAGTTTTTTAGTTGGTTGTTTTCATTATTCGTGTGTTGTATTAAATATCTGTTTTCTATTTAAAAGATATGGTTGTGTGTTTGTCTTTTCGCTAGGGAGTGATGGTAAAATCTGTTTCAAAGATTATTATGTCTAGACCAACAGATATTTTAATAATATTTGTTTGTTAAATTCTTACATGCGTGTATGGTTTAGCTAAGTTAAGAATTATCCGACTTATTTGTTATGTGCTAGGCACATTCTTGATTCTGAAAAAATTGTCTTAGTTTAAAACTTATCCGCGTTTCTCGCCTATTGTTAAGCAAGTGCTTCGTTCGTTGTATACATATAGTATGAGTCATCATCGATATTGCAATAAAGAACTTCTCCTAGTAACTATAAACATATTACTTTAAAAATAAATAAGGACCAGAGTCACTACAAACTACCTATCCAACCAGTGAAAATTAGACAACATAATAGTTTAGAAAATAGTATATTTTAGATTTTAAAAGCAATACTGAACTACACAAGGACAGACGTCCTGCTATAACCAACAAGCGTGTGAAACTAACACACACGTTAGTACTTAAATCCCCGTTATTTTAAATGAAAGGGTAGATCGTCACTTGTCTCGTGCGCGGCTGGTTTTTAAATCAATATCTTCGCTTCCACAACGCGCGCGGGGCATGTCTGATATGTTAACATAACAAATAATAAAATATAAAAAGAAAAATACAGAAACTGTCTGATAACTCAAAAAGTTAATAAACACTATATCACATTAAAACATACGAACTCTTTCATTGAATAAGCCTGTTTATAATGAAGAGTAGGCGTGTATACACCTGTCTGTCTATTTTTTTTTTCTCTCTCTCTCTCTCTCTCTCTCTCTCTCTCTCTCTCTCTTTCTCTCTCGCTCTTTCTCTTTATTTCTCTCTCTCTCTTTTTCTCTCTCTTTCTCTCTCTTTCTCTCTCTCTCTTTTTCTCTCTCCCTCTTTCTCTTTATTTCTCTCTCTCTCTCTCTCTCTTTCTCTCTTTCTCTCTATCAGATTGTCTGTGTTTTATTTAACTGCTTGATACATATATATATAATTTTATGTGTGACTAACTTGTTTTTTAACCTACTCAACAGATGGAGTTTCTTCAAAGCAAGAACTGTGGCTACATCTGTGTGCAATGCAGTCGATCTTTTACGAGGCAACGTGACCTTACTCGGCATATCTCATTTGTCCACGCAGAGCCCCGATACGCCTGCCGTATCTGTCCTCAAATATTTACCAGTCCTGAGGCATTACAACACCATATAGCTCTCGAACATGGACCAGGGGTACAAAGATCAGAAACATTGTTGGTACAAACCACTACACAAACACATCATACAGACACAGTGGTACCAAACACATCAGTGGGGCACAGCATAATATGTGCCCGGTGCAACAAAACTTTCACCAGACGTGACAATTATTCACGACATATAAAAACAGTGCACTCAACC
Source organism: Oreohelix idahoensis (assembly GCA_024509875.1). Lineage (NCBI taxonomy): Eukaryota > Metazoa > Mollusca > Gastropoda > Stylommatophora > Oreohelicidae > Oreohelix > Oreohelix idahoensis. The sequence continues at coordinate 75,201 of JAMPIV010005779.1, forward strand.
CCTCTGTTTTCCTACGAGATCTGTGGTAAAACCTTTTCTCGTGGTGATAGGTTGCGGGTTCATACACTACAACATCATACATCTGTCTCAATACCACACTCATTCCCCACACCAGGTGCCACGTTAGACTCATCATCATCAACCTCGAGAATGCCAACAGCCGGTGCCACGTTTGACTCATCACCATCATCAACCTCGAGAATGCCAACAGCGCACCAACAGACACTAACAGCGGGTTCCACAACAGACTCAACATCATCTACTGCAGCGTCTACCACAGCAACAACTTCCACACTACCTTCAGGACGATATTCAACAAGTCCCATCCCATCTCACCCACCAAAAACAGGCCAGACCAAGAAAAGAACAATCCCCAGTACCCACCAAACCCATATAAAAAACCCCGCTTGTCTTCTGAGGAAGACAGTTTAGTTGACCTACCGGCTGACATAAGACAGAAATATATTGACAACTGGTAAGCCATCAAAACACATTCCAACAAACATAAATTCCAGTCCACATTCACTTTCTTTCACAGACCAGACGAATCCGTTGAATGGCTTTCCTTACTCACACCAATCTTTGCACAACAAACAAAAAGATTCAAGATAAACTACAGTTTTCATATCATCTTACGCCACAGAGAAACAAACGAATTACGTTTTTTTCATGCGTCGCATAATAATACGTATGTGTTAGAACAGCCTCACTTAGTCAACAACATTACAGATTTCAAAGCTTTTGTTTCACAATTACACGACAGCGATATTCTTACACACGCACAATTAAACAGACCAAACACAAAATATTTTGTCGAAGCAATCCCAGCTACTTCTTTCTATATATACCATATTCAAGATTTTCCAATTGGCTGTTTATTACAAGACATCCCCTCTTTCATCACTGAAAATAAACACATCAACACATTACAACACGATTCACATTTAAAACCTTACAGCGATAACTTTTGCTTTTTTAGGTGTTTGGCCGTTTTTAGGGGTGGTGCCGTTAAGAATGTTAGAAAACACACGCGTCGACTCGTAGAACAGTGGCAAACACAGCAGGGACTAACGTCCCTCATCGATTTCCCCGGGGTTAGTTTAATCGATATTCCAGCCTTAGAAAAATGTTTTAATATAAATATTGACGTTTTCGAGTTTGACGACGCGGAAAACCTGACCCCCAAACTTAGAGGTAGTGATAGTTTTCTAGATACGTTGCGTCTTTTAATGTTTAAAAACCATTTTATGTATATTGCAGATATTGATAGGGCCAGTCATTCTTTTTCGTGTCCCGAGTGCGGTAAATTGTGGAAGTTTTTTAGGTTTATGGAGCGCCATGAAAAGACCTGTGCCGGCTCTAAGAAAAGGGAAATTTTTAACGGTGGTGTGTATAATCCGCCAGAGACCATTTGGGAAGCGCTCAATGAGCTGGGAATAGATGTAGATACAAAATTCGTCTTTCCCTACCGGGCAACTTTTGACTATGAGTGTTATTTTGATAACACGGTAGTGCCCAGTGGTAACGCCACTACATACACAGCCAAACACATCGCCTGTCTTGCTCGGTGGCTTCTAACGTCCCCGGTTTTGAAGCCCCCGTGTGTTTTATCACAACGGGTGATCCACAAGACTTGGTCAATAGGATGGCTGATTATCTGATCAAAATTTCCGAGGGAGCTTACGAGATTTTGCGTGCGTATTTTGATGACGTATACACACAACTCGAGGCTTTAGAGAAGCTAGGAAAGTCAGAAGGTCTCCTTGACAGACTCGATAATTATTTACAGGAACTACCAGTACTAGGGTTCAATTCTGGCAAGTATGACGTGAATGTGATCAAACCGTACCCCATCAAATATTTCATGTGTGAAGAGTTCACATTTTTAGTCAAGCGCAATAATAATTTTATGTGTATTGCCGCTCGCGAGTTAAAGTTTTTAGATATAATCAATTACTTAGCATCCGGTTTTAGCTATAGCAAGTATCTCGCGGAGTATAACGTTAAAGAAACTAACGGATATTTTTGTTACGAATACATAACAGATTTAGCAAAATTAGACGAAACGGCGCTACCACCCCACTCGGCATTTTTTTCTGCCCTTAAAAACACTAACATTTCCGTCGACGAGTACGCCGAATGTCAGAAGGTGTGGGCCGATAACCACATGACCACGTTGCGTGACTTTCTCACATGGTACAATATCAAAGACGTGGTCCCCTTCCTGCTGGCGTTAGAACAACAAGTTAGTTTTTACGCGCACCTAGGCGTAGATATGTTCAAAGACGCGATTTCCATGCCCGGTGTCACGTTAAAATACCTCTTCAAAACCCTCCCATCCAACGTCTCTTTTTCGTTATGCTGTGATCGGGAGGCAGATTTGCACAACACGTTGCGCCAAAACATAGTCGGGGGACCTTCCATTATATTTCATAGGCTCCACGAACAAGGTGAAACGCGCATTAGAGGTGGCAAAATGGCACAATGCATTAAAGGTTTTGATGCCAACGCCCTTTATTTGTGGGCGCTAATGCAGCAAATGCCCACTGACTTTCCCGTTAGACGACACAGGAAGGATGGTTTCAAGCACCACAAACTCCATAAATATACCGTGCAGTGCCGCGACTGGTTGAGCTGGGTCTCACACCAAAATAAAGTGGTTTTGAAAACCCAGTTTAACGGTCGTGAAATGTCGTTGGGTTATATGGGCATTAGCTTAGATGGTTGGGACAAATATTCTCGTACTGCCTACCAGTTCCACGGGTGTCTTTTCCACGGCCACCCTGACTGCCCACTAACCACCGGTCGTGACGTTAACCCAGTCAACAAAAAACCTTTGACTGAATTGTACGCAAAGACGCTGTAAATTGGTTCTTATTTGGTGTACGAGTGCGACGTCAAATTGGTCGAAATGTGGGAATGCGAGTGGCAAGAGTTGAAGAAAACCGATCCATCAATCCGTCGTTTTCTGAGCGCCACCTTCCCGACCGTGAAACCCTCGTACACCAAATGTCGGTATCCATTAACAGAAAAACAGATTCTCGCCTCTGTGTTAGACGAGACCTTGTTTTGCCTAGTCGAGTGTGACATTCATGTCCCCGACTCCCTAAAAGAACATTTCTCGGAAATGACGCCCATTTTCAAAAACATTGACGGGACGTGGCCCCAGACGGACGTTGATCGGGAGTTATGTGGGCAAAAAGATTCTGTTGGCAACACCTTTGCTTCGATGGTACTTGACCAAAGGATTAGAAGTCACCTGTATTTACCAGGTGATTGAATATGCACCTGTGACGTGTTTTAAACAGTTTGGGGACACTGTTTCGAACGCGCGTCGACAAGGTGATACAGATCCTGCCTACGCCATAACCAGCGAGACCATGAAACTGTTGGGTAACGCCGCCTATGGTAAGACATTGACCAATAAGGCGAAGCACGTGGATGTCTCATACACGATGGGAGAGGATACGTCTGATCTAATAAACTCACCCCGATTTAGGAAAATGACGTTAGTGACGGACGACATGTTTGAAGTGGAAAGACTTAAACAGACAATTAGTTGGGACCTGCCCGTGCAGATAGGTTTTTTCGTGTATCAGTACGCGAAATTGAGAATGTTAGAGTTTTACTATGACTGCTTAGATAAATTTGTAGATAGGTCAGACTTTTAGTTGTGCGAGACAGACACCGACAGTCTTTACTTGGCCCTTAGCGCGAATAACTTAGCGGACGTTGTTAAGCCCGCTATGCGACGCGAATTTTACAGTACCTACCACCAGTGGTTCCCCGCCGAAGTATGCCCCGAACATAGACCCGATTTCGTTGCTACCGAGGGTAAAATGCGCGCAGTTTGTCAGAAATGTCGCGAACAAATATTATTCGACAAACGGACACCGGGTCTTTTTAAATTAGAATACGAAGGCAGCGGGATGATTTCGCTGCGCAGCAAGACTTATCACTGTTTTGGTGATTATGACAAGACCACCACAAAAGGTTTGAGCAAACACCACAACAAAATCGACAAAAATACATTCTTAGAAGTACTCAACACCTAACAAGCACAGGGCGGGAAAAATATTGGATTCAGAGCACACAAATCCTCCATCTACACATACGAACAACACCGCAACGCCCTGTCTTACTTTTACATCAAACGACAGGTACATCCCGACAACGTCACCACATCACCCCTCAACATCTAAACTCTCTGTCTCTTCCACTATGTACACAGATACCTACAGGTATATGCAACACTAACCTCTCTATTTTTTACGACGTGACGACACCCCTCAAGGTCTGGCCTGTAACTGTACCCCGGTGTTATATTATATTTCTTACTGTGATAATGTTATTTTGAACACCTCCCATCTTCCAATATAAATATGTATATAACAAAGTACTGTACATGTCACTATGTGTTATTTGGCAATTGTACATACTCATGTAATGTTAAAAAATACTATATATGTACTCCTATGTATTACCGTATATGCTCCTATATGTTTTGTTACTACAATACAGTATTTGACAAATAAACTATATTAACTAAAATTCTTTTTGTTACCTATATATAACTGTTCGTATAACTGTTCTAAAATATCGTCTAACTATTCGTATAACTGTTGTCCTGTATGTCTAGTTATTGTATGTCTAAATATATATCGTTTCAATAAATATCGTCTTCCTGTTGTCTAAAAGTCTTCTTGTTATCTAAATATATCGTCTTCTTGTTGTCTAAAAGTCTAAATATATATCGTCTAACTGTTATCTAAATATATCCTCTTCTTGTTATCTAAATATATCTCTATATAAACGTCACGCGCCTCCACAAAGCGCCTCCACATTTTCCTTATATAAAAGTCACACGCCTCCACAAAGCGCCTCCACATTTTCCTTATATAAAAGTCACGCGCCTCCACAAAGCGCCTCCACAATGATACCCGTAGCGTACATTGTATACTACTCTTCTGCCTCTCTTGCCAACTCCTCAATATACTTCCTCTTGTCTCTTTTGATACTTGTTTTTACTTCTTTGTTTATCTTCTGTGTGCACTTCTTAAGCCATGGCTTTGGAACTTCTGGTTTTGCTTGTGTTTAAATCTGCTTTCTTGTTTTCCTGTCTTTTATCTTATTGATGGTTTCTTTTGTTATCCATGCTTTTTGTTGTCGTTCCCTTTTCCCCAGTATTTCTTCACATGTCTCATTCCATACCGTTTTGATTTGCTGCCAATAGTCTTCTGTATTCTCTGCATCTTCCAGCTGTTGGAACACTTGGAATTTGCTGGATATTGTGACCGCAAATTTGTCTCTTGTTTTTTTTTTTATTTCTTAGATGTCCTACATTAAATTGTTGTCTGTAATTTTGCATTGTTGCATATCTCTTGAGTTTCATTTTTACTTTGGCTATCAGAAGGTGGTGATCTGATGCCACATCTGCTCCTCTATATACCTTTACATCCTGCAATGATGATCTAAACTTCTTGTTTATGCATATATGATCAATCTGATATTCTGTTCTATGGTCTGGTGATATCCATGATGCCTTGTGCATTCTCTTATGTGGAAACATGCTTCCTCCTATAGCCAGTTGATTTGAAGCAGAGAAGTGTGAGAATAGTTCCCCATTTTCATTCATTATTCTTAGCCCATGTTTTCCCATGACTTCTTCAAAGCCGGTGTTGACTGTACCTATCTTTGCATTCATGTCACCCATCAAAATTGTGATGTCTCTTCTTTTTACTTTTTCCATAATTTCCTGTAGTCTAGTATAAAATGCTTCTTTCACAGACTCTTCTTTGTCATTAGTTGGTGCATAACATTGGATGACATTTACATTTATTTTCTTTTTAGCTGTTTTAAAAGTAGCTGTTATTATTCTGGGTCCAACGGCTTCCCATTCAATGTGTTCTTTCTGTGCTTCTTTAAATAACATAAGAGCTACCCCTTCATTGTGGTGTGAACTTTCGTCTTCATGTCTTGAGGACAGCACCAATTCACCTGTGGTGAGTTTCTTCTTGTCTACCCCCTTCCACTTTGTTTCACACAGTCCCAGAACCTCGATTTTATATTACCTCATTTCTGCTGCTACTTGTGCCACTTTCCCTTGTTCGTTTAATGTCCGAACATTCCAGGTGCCAAATCTGGAAGTTCTCCTAGAAGAAAGAAGGTTAGTCAGTAACACAGACTCCTTTTGGCTTTCTCTGTGTTGCATCATACGCCTCCCTGCTAGAGGACCTTCCCCTGTCTTGGATGGCTGTGTTTTATTTTCCTTAATTGACTTGTCCATGTTTGTTGAAGTTTTTTGTGGTTTAAATTTTTTACAGGATGGGGTAACCAGTCCGATGCACAACCCTCCTTAGTAGCTTTCTACGACATGCATGGCAGGGAACAGTGTTACTATTCTTTGCTCCCCTTTCGGGCCCCGGTAACACCAACCATTCTGAAATCCCCGTGAGACTCCCTGAAAAAGAAGCACTAACGTTCTATTTTTATCTCTGCCAAGAGTAATCTTAAGCGAAGGTTGATACCTTTGAAAACTCTCCTGTTTTTACTCAAAGTGGATCATTTTTGCTCGGTCGGTAGCCATCCTTCGTGCCGTTCATGCTTTGCATCTAAGCCACCACAGTTCTCTGCCAGGTCTTTCGTCTGCATTTCTTTCGCCATACTTCTGGGATCCATAGCAAAGCAGTCCTGTTGATGGGAACAGGGTCTTTTCTGAGGACATGGCCAACCCAGTTCCAGCGTCTGCTTTCAATGATGGTGTGCATGTCTTTTTGACTGCATAGTGTAAACAGTTCCTGGTTGGAGATGGTAATCGGCCAAAAATTCGAAGAATTTTCCTTAGACAGGCTGTGTGGAAAGAGGATAATTTGGACATTTCCTTTTCTGTTACTCTCCAGCAGTCCGCGCCATACAAAAGTACAGAAAGTACGCAACTCTGGTATAATCTTAATTTGATGTTTGTGCTGTAGTGAGAAGATTTCTAAATTATGTCTAGATTTTCAAAGGCTTTTCTGACTTTATTCATTCTGTTACTGATGTCTTTGATTGTTCGCCGTCTGATGTTACTATGTTTTCTAGATATGTAAATGTATATGTTTGTTCCAGCTTTTGGTTCTTTATTTTGAGGGGCTGATAATTAATTTATTAAATTTAGTGTCATAATTTCAGTCTCCTTCAGATCAGGGCCGCAGTAACTGCTCCTATGTCCATTCTCATGCTGGAGGTGATAGTCATATAAGCTCCGCTCTGTTTAGTGACGACCCTGCAATTTATTCTTGCAGAGAAGCCCCGTTCCGATTTCCCACCACGAAGTACAGACCCATTGGTGTACACAATGGCATCATCCCAGGCATGATCACTTACCTGTTAATTAATCTCCCTCTCTGCTTTTCCATTGTCCCAAGCTCTGCACTCCCTGCCAAGGCTAATGATCTCCTGCTGGTAGCTTGTCCAGGGCTCCCATGACCTACTCCACTCTTCCCTATTGGATATATCTGTGACTGGTCACCTGCCCAATCGTAGCCTCTGCATGTACCACTCATAGCAGCCCTCTCTTTTATTCTTGCTCCCCTGAAGTCAGCTATGCTCCCATGCAGGAAGTGTCTTTTGCCCACGGTTATCCGCAGAAAGGCTTTTGCCTGGGCCATCGAGTATCCGGATCTAATTGACAGCAATCCTAGCATGTACCTCATCGTTACAATGGGGGCATCATGCGTACAGCCAAAAACTATACGCATTCCCTCATTTTTAATGTCTTCTAGTCGTTCACTTTGTGATACTGACAGCTTGAGTATTCTCAGCACATACTCGATTACTGACACGACGAGCTGATGTTACAGTTATGGCAGTGTTTGTGCAATTTGTGGTAAAGTCCACTAATCCATGTGTAGAGTCTTAACTCATATGTTCAACAGTCAGTGTTCAGGCTTCATAATTAAATAGAATGACATAATGAATACGGACTTTTGAGTCCCAGAGATGTGTTTAAACGTTATTGTTAAAACGCATATACACGCGAGAGTCTAGATAAAACGCGGTGTAGTGTGGAACGCCACTGAAAGCGATAATGGTAAAATATGGCGTGGATAGCCAAACTGAGAATATTTGATTTAGCCTGAGATTTTTGAAAGGGACAGTATGTCTCAATACAAATGCAAAGCTACAGATTTAGCAAAGTTGTGACGTGATAATGCAGGAACAGTTTGAATAGAGCAGTATTCAACTGATATATCTGAACATAGAAGATTAGAAGAATTTTGACGGTTAAGATGACCGCCCAGGGTCACGTATATGATAATTGAAGATACTGTTATATACATGGCTTACTGTAAATGGGAAACACGTATTTCGTTCATGTTCCATACTGTGATGTGTTCCTCCGTGTAACTGTCTTTTTCGTTCTTGAGGTGATCACTTGCACAAGACAGTAAACATCATGTTGTTAGATGTGTGGTACTTGTAAGATGATGTGCTGAGTGTGGGAGCGGATGGAGGCGCGAATGTGTTTAGGCTCGTATATATGTAGACAATGCAACCCATACACTCACATGCAGTAGTCAAGGATGTTTGGACACTGCTGGCACGTTTCAAAACATTTATTGACGAAAAACACAGTAGCATCAACAGGAACAGTCAGTATAAACATGATCATGACAAACCGGAAATCGTTAGGTATACATCAGGCATTAAAAAGGCTGGTAAACATTTGAATATTCGTGCATGGTCAACAATAATGTTCTTCGATGACAGTTCGTAATGCCGCTTTGGTATCTCTGACTAAACGCGTCAGATACCTTAATCACTTTGACATACAGGTACAACTTGGCATTCCCCGCCAATTGCACATTATCAGGCTGTAATATATTAGCCTTAACACAGGCCTCGTTATGACGTCATCTGTGTACTTCTTCTAAGCAGGTTAACATCAACCCTGCAGTAATGCTTATGTAGACATAAATACCGCCAATCTGCGGTTCCCACAATATAACTTCGTCACTGGACTTCTGGATGATATAAAGACTAATAGTCTTGGAAGGCTACCTTGAGCACAAAAATATAAGTTCTGAAATGTAGGACCGGTGAGCTGTAGTTCACAGACTAGGTAATCCTTTAACATGTTCTGCCACCGAAAGCGTAATAATGAAAAAAGTCGGTATTACCTGGAACCGAATCCTCAGAACACAATAAGGAACTCTGTCGTCATTCCGACGCACAGAGATACACTGGGGATAACTGACAACGCAGTCACTTCGAAGATTCCTTCCCCAAAAACAATGGACATCCGTCCCTCAGAAGCCAGGACACATCACTCCCCAAGACGGAAGTCTAAATTCGCGCTCTCCACTGCGCATCGCATATAGCCCAGAACTGTTTACCTTTGACCCAAAAGGTCAAACACAATGAATGAACAAACAAGGGAGATAACCCCTAATCAACCTGACACAGCAAAGTCAAGACATAGTTACTAAACTTTGACCAGGGTGAAAAACCTACAACCAATAGATCGATGTTTGAAACTCCATCAAAAATGACCGCAACATATTACTGCACCGCCACTGTTAAAAAAAAAAACACATTTAAAAAAAAAATATATCCATGAGCAAGATAGCACAAGCATCAATTATGCGCTCATGAAAGAATGAACCTAATATCAGGTACAATAGACGCATAAATAAAGCGTCTGGAGAGAGTAAAAATCATCCCCCATCATAAGAGAAAATATTTCCTCTAAGCCAAACAAACTCACGGGGTACCATTAAAGAAACCTAAGTTGCTGGCAATACCAATCATAGATATCAAAAATTGTCAAATATTATCATTACAACAATATACAAATATGATGAACTACAATACTATACCATCAGCATATCTAATGGATATATATCATGGATGGACATAATCAAATTCATTAAAGTCATATACATCATCCAACTAGTGACACAATTGTGTTAATATATATTTTAATATTAAGAACAGACATAAGTCTGGAAGTATATCAGAAGATCTAGGACATAAGGTTTAAATGGAATCATGTGGGCATCTAGACAATATGTCTGCCATCACATTATCCGAACCACGGATAGCTCGCACCGTGAAATGGAAAGGTTGAAGAGCAATAGCATAACGAGTTGATCTCGAGCTCTTCAAATCCTTACTTTGCATAGCTGTAAGAGCTTTTTGGTCGGTTTCCATAATGAAATGCGCGCCCAGAAGGAATCTTTGTAGCTTAAGAATGGACCAAACCATGGCCAACAATTCACGGTCTAAAACCGAGTAATTCCTTTCTGCCGCATTCAGCTTCCTAGAAATATACATTACAGGATGCAGAGTTCCTGAATACTCCTGCATTAGTGCCGCTCCAATCCCAGTGGAAGAGGCATCACTACGAAGGACAAAAGTCTTATCAATCGTTGGAAGTCTTAAGATAGGATGAGATGAGAATAAATTCTTAACCTGATCCAATGACGATTGGCATTCTTGGGACCAACGCACCATATTAGGAGAACCTTTTTTCAACAACGTTGAAAGTGGTGCCATAATGGAGGATAGATTATCAATGAATCTTCCATAGAATTGTATTAATCCCAAGAGACTACGTACTTGCTTTTTTTGTCTTCGGAACCGAGATATTTAATATCTTCGAAATGTTTTGGTCCTCTGTCTTCAACAGACCATGACCAACCCGATGACCTAGGAAAGAGATTTCACTAAACCCAACAAAGGCTTTAGAGGGTTTTGCTGTTAACTTATGCTCGCGTAGAGTAGATAGTAACTCGTTTAAACCCGAATAGTGTTCTTCCCAAGTATCACTGAACAGACAGATGTCGTCCAAATATGCGATGACATCTGTACGATACGATAGAATTCGTCGCATCATGCGCACGAAAGTTGCTGGGGCGTTCATAAGCCCGAAAGGCATAAAATTCCACTGAAACAAACCCCTAGGTGTCGAAAAAGCAGTGAGAGGTTTGGCGTGTTCCGTCAGTGGGACTTGCCAATAACCTTTCGACAAGTCTAGTTTAGTAAAGAATTTAGCTTTAGAAAGTCTAATAAGTAGATCATCTAATAAAGGCATAGGTTCAGCATCGAACTTCGTAACTTGATTTAATTTGCGATAATCAACGCAAAGACGTATGTTATTGTCTTTCTTTCGAACAATAACCATCGACGAAGAATAAGCTGAAGTGGATGGTTTCAATTATTTTCATTGAATCATTTCATCCAATTCTTTCTCGACTTGTGCTTGAAAATGAATAGGTATTGGGTATGGTCTTACTCTGATCGGATTACGATCAGTAAGTATGATGTCATGTTCTATGACATCTGTGTGTCCAGGAATGTCGGTAAGGACATCCTGATATGATTGTAGCGTAGAGGATACTTGACGTTGCTCCTCAAAAGACAAGTTCGAAGAGACGGTAACGTTTTTCCATGATTCCGTAGAATTAAGTGGAACAACGGGAAGAGGTAAGTTAACGTCAGAAAAAGTAGTTTCCTCATCCTGTATAACAGACAGGGATGAGATATGACCATGTTGGACTCGAGAATCGTCCGTCGCCTGGAAAATAGGCTGTAAATAGTCTGGTCGTTCAATAAATTCAGTAAGCATATTTATATGGAAGGTTTTATGCCTTCCATCAACATCGACAATATAGTCGACATCTGAAATTTTAGAGACTATAGTGTATGGACCTTTCCAAGAAATTAGAAGTCTGTTTTCCCTCGTGGGAAGTAAGACAAACGCTTTGTCTCCAGGACAAAGTTGACGTAGGCGTCTCTTCTTATTAGCGAATCGCCTAGCCTTTTCTTTAGCGAATTCTGATGATGAAGTAGCTAACCTGCATGATTCGATAATTTTCTCCCTAAGAGCAATGACATATTCATATGATGATTGTGTATCATCGTCAATATTATCGGCAGTGATCAGATCGTGTAGCAAGGACATAGGACCGCGCGGTTGCGCGCCAAAGACAAGTTCAAAAGGAGAAAATCCTGTATGCTCGTTGGGAACCTCTCTATAAGCAAAGAGAGCTGCAGGTAGGATCCTGTCCCAATCATCAGGATGATCCTCCGTTATCTTGCCTAGTAAGTTCTTTAGTGTCCTATTAAGACGTTCAACCAATCCATTGGACATTGGATGATAAATACTACTGAGAGATCTTTTAATGTCCAGAGTAGCCATCACCTGAGACATAGTGTCCGATATCAATTGAATGCCGTGGTCTGATAGTATTTCTCCGGAAAATCCCAGCCGAGAAAATATGAGCCAAAGAGCATCTGCGATATCGACAGTTGATATGCTTTTAAGAGGAATAGCCTCTGGCCAACGAGTGCACATGTCAACGCAAGTAAGGATAAATTGATGTCCTCTGGCTGACTTAATCTTAAACGGGCCAATAATGTCTATTGCCATTTTCTGAAACGGCCGAATAGGAATATCTGCCGCCTGAATAGGTGCAGCATGTCTTGGACCTCTAGACTTGACCTCTTGGCAAATTTTGCAAGACCGGCAATAAATTCGTATGTCTTTGTTCACGAATGGCCAAAAGAAAGACGCAAGGACTCTAGTCTTAGTTCTGGAAAAACCCATATGTCCAGCACACTGAGAATCGTGTGCATGTTGAAGAATTAAGGCTCTCATACACTTAGGCACAAGAATTTGCGAATGCATAGACTTGTCCGAGTGTTGTACCATTCGTACCAATATACCATTCTTCATAGTGATATACGATCTGTGATTCGTATTCTGATTAGGATCACCTTTCTTTGCGAGAAGAAAGAATTTCCTCAAAGAAGGATCCTCTTCTTGTCGTTTAACAAACGTGTCATGCGAAATCACCAAGTGATCATCTTGGCTATCAACTCCATTACTATCATCAGATGAAGTTGGAGGGATAAGAGCTTGGGCTCTTGTTACCACTGCATTGACCGCTTGGATATTTTGTTCCTCCCAACTAGAAATTTGTTGCGGGGTGCATTCCTTAACCCCATGAATACGACCGATTATAAGATCCGAAATAGGATTAGGAAGAAGACACGCGTGGACATCTCCTGTAAAGAAAGGAGTGTCAATGCTAATGATAGCAGTAGGATATTTTTCCATGGTACCACCAAACGTAACACATTTGACCACCTTTCCCGAGTAACAGCGAGGATCTATCAGAGACTGCCTAACCCCGACAGTAGTGCAACCAGAATCAAAAAGCACTGAGACTAGCCTATCATTCACTAGACCTTTATGCAAGATGAGAGATCCTCTCCCATCATGCGCCACTGTAGCAGGAAGAGCGGGAAGAGGGTGACCACAAATTAAGGTAGATACAGACGATGGCTCGAACAATGTTGAGCATTGGGGGCATTCAGTTGCTCTCCCAAAATCGAAAGCACAACCAGTGATAGCATTAGAGTTCCCACTATCATTTACTTGATTACAGGCTCCATTAAACTCTTGTTGTGCAGAGTTTGCCTGTTGAAAAGCTTTTCTTTTGTTATATCTAGGTCTACCGCGATTATCATTTCCCCTGTAATTGTTATCATATTGTCTATTGTAATTATCATTCCGGTTTGAATCCCGGTTTGTATATTCACCATCGTCATATTCTTGACGTCGAGAATGGTTATCCCGAGCAGAAAAGCTTGGGTAGTTTTTATTGTGATAACCTTTGCGAAAGTGTCTAAAATTATTACCACCAAAATTACGAGAACTCCCATCTCGTCTCCAGTTCTTAGCAGAAGAACCATCATATGTTGGATTACTCTGCTTATGAGTGTAATTCTGATTACTTTTCCTATTCCAGTTTTGTTGGGCACCCTGAAATTTCTTATTTAAATTAAGGCCATATGGTGCTGCCGAAGCAACTGGCAACCCTTCTTTCACTTTAGAATTGCTAACTGTAGCATGGGGATGCGCGGTGGCATACTGACAACAGTATTCCTCCATGTCTTTTAAGTTTTTAGGCTTACGCTCATGAAGAAATGCAAGGAAAGAATCATTAACAGATGACAAAACTTTGTCTCTAAGTAATAAGTCCATTAGACCTTCATATGTTTTCTCAGTTTGAGACAACTCAACCCATCGTGTAAATGTACGACGTATCTTTGTAACAAAATCAGAGAAATCTACTCCATTTTCTGGCAACATTGTCCTAAAACGAAGACGGTAGTCTTCTTCTTTTAATTGATATTTTTTTAGCAATGCTGCTCTGACAACATCATAATTAGTTCTATTATGTTCTTCTATTGTCATAAGAGTAGTCACAGTTTCACCTGTAAAAAATTCCATCAGTTGTTCAACATAGTTAGAATGTAAAGGAGTATATAGGATCGAAACACTTGTCGGACGGGGGGACTTCTTCTGATGATCAGATTGCTTCCTGTTGTATCGCTCTGTAAAGAGTTTCCTATCATGGTTCTGTCGAATTGACCGCTCATACGCTTTACGTAGTTATATATTCCTTTACGCTTCAATCAGCTTCTAGCGTTAGAGGGGACGCACTAGCAATGTGACATATCTGGTCAAATTGAAGCTCGGTCATAACGTTTACAGGAGACGAAGTATCGGAGGCAAGATAATGAAAAAATAAGCCGTTGTCTGGCTAAATATTCAAATCAAGCAAGTCTTGGTATTTTCTCATCAAGAACGGCATCTTCTAGATGATTATAATTACTTTATGACCGTGTCTTTCCTGAACTAAGGATAAGGACACGAAAAATTCACGTCTATACAAGACGGAGGATATCGGGATCTGCCTCAAGTACGTTTGCTGGGTAGCATCAGATCACCGCGACAAACCGCACTATACCTGTTTAAGAATGGTGCACGGTCGTACTGCAAATAATTAAACATACAATTAACTTAGATGCACTCAAATGTGCGTCTACAAAATACTAGATTCACATGTGAGGATCTCAAACATTTAACTCCCCCGCTATCACTATAAAATAACCTAACAACACAATTGAAGACCCATATTGAGTTTTGGCAACTGTTGGACCACTAATGCAAAGCAGGGGAGGCAATTCCGTGACAATTGTGGTCTCGCCTTGGGATTGAACTCGGACACGCAAGTGTGATAAATCACAATTGGTGTCCCGTACCGGATTATAGAACCTGTCTAGGTATCCCCCTAGACGTGATTGACATAATTTCAGATTTACTGAAAACAGATTGTCAGAGTGTATTTATAATAAGCCTGAGCATACAGTGCATTCATAAATAACAGTAAAAATAAATTTTATAAAGAATAATTGAATAATCAGAAAGAGTAACTGTTGGGTCGTTCATACTCATAGTCAAGAGGTAGTTGTAAGCTAGTGTATGGTGTCACTGGTCTATGCTAGCTTAAAATACGCGAATGGTTTTCTCAATGAAAATATCTCAGAAGTGTTCTTAAAACGAACTCCAACAAGTAATAGTCAATTCTCCAATTCAGGACTGCACGCAAGTCGTTGGTGAAAGTACATGTTATTTATTGACACGATACAGATACGGAGTGAAACAAGACGTTCATAGTTACAGGTGCAAAAAGGTCACACGTCAAAATGTTGATAATTACTTTTCAAGTTCATGAAGATTCTCTAACAATAAAGTCCTCTTATTCAAGTGACTAAGGATCACTTCCTCTACCACATCAAACGTATTGCAGTCAAGTCCGTTGACCTTCTTTCAAGGACGTATATCATGGCCCAACGGATTCATTCTCAAGGAGCAATACTTCTTATCATACTTGTAATAATTCCAGACTCTTCCATACGATACTTAGGTAGCATATATATATTAAATCCAAACAAAGTCATCCACTACAACACGACCAGGTTAGAGTTCTGTGTTGACTAACCTCTCTATATCCATGCCACGACTTTGGCATTGACAAAATACGGCATGTAAAACATATGAAGCCTACAAAATCAATTAACTTCAGTTACTCGTAGGTATCCTCCCTCTACGGTAATTCAAAAAGGCTAACGACTCCGTCTGTCCATTCTAGGAAGGACATACTGCGATGACTTCCCGCTAGACCAAGATTAGGAGCGGCCTGATACTTTAATTTAATTCAATAAACATTCGATATAACGTAGGGCGACACTTACTTGATACTTCCACTACTGGCTTCACCATGAATCCCAGTAGATATATAATTACAATATAATGGCTTCTTCAAACTTGCCAGATAAATCCAAGAAATATATATCGGACATAAACATCGTCCGTACTGCCCCGTTCAAAACATGACGTCACAATCCCTAAACTAGGTTACCCGTGCGTCCAAAGCAACTCACACTGCATTGTGCACGTCAGTGCGTGAATCAATCGAACGCACAAATAATATAACTATATTAAAACTGGTGCGTACATTTGGCAGGACCGAAGACTACCCCCTTAGGTAATAAATGTACGTAACAGTAACAACATTTTTTGTAACAAAAGTTAAAGTTAACATTCAATAAGAAGTTCACTTGGTGTGGCTAACTCAGTGTTATAATTTTGAGTTTACTAGTCAAGTAGCAATTGTAATTTTGTGTAGCTTTGTAAACAGACGTTTTGTTCAGAATGGCAGAGTCCCAAAACGTCTATGCCTTTTACCTTAATCTAGGCCGCGAACTAGGTTTTTCAGCCAAAGAACTTTCTTCTTCTTTCTCGTTCGCCAGACTTCCACATTTATGACTCTAATAAAGGCAGTAGTCAACTCAAGGTTTTCGTTGACATGTGTCAGTGTGGGGTTGTCCTGTTGTGTTGAATGACTAGAGAGTGAGTTTGTGGCCGTGTATGGTTATACGGCACTAGTAGTTATATAGATTTTATTTAGTCAGAGTTAATCCTTCATATGTTGTGGTGGTTCAAGTGCTAACTGGCGTTCCGCCAGAGATCGTAATACTTGACCTTTTGTTATTTTTTCAACCCAGCAATGTTCTTCCCTTTGAGTTTGGTGATAAGCAAAACAGTTTCAGCACAACAACTAATATCCGAAAGAAATTACTGTACATTTCCACAAACAGCAAATGTAGAAAATTATATTAGAGTTTATTGATGACATTAGACAAACACTGTAAATTTCACAAAATGATGGTTGTTTATCCAAAATGAACAATCTATAATCCAACTGAAGAATATACACACTTGTCTACTAAAGAAAAAAACTTGTCTTGGTATCCTCAAAGACGAAGTTCTCCTAACGCTATTTGTAAAAATCCTCTAGTCTAAAATCATGGTATCCTTGGAATCATAAATCCTAAAATCTCTGCCTATCCCTCACAACTCTTCTATTTATACTATTTCTTCTTTTTTCCCGCCTTTTTCCACACGACCCGTCCTTTTTTTTCACACGACACAATAATTAACATTTGCACTCCTCTCCTCAGCTTTTCGACCTTTTTGCACACGACATTCTGTTATTTCGACTTTATTTTCACATGTGTGATCTTTTCCAACTTAACAATAGGATACAAAAAAAACCAGATCACACAAACATTCATTTCCCACTTTCGCGCTTATAAAACCCATTCATTATTATCTGGGACTGACCTACGTTTGCCCTGTCAGAGCAGTAACGGCAACTGAACTTTGAATGAATGCTGCGTTTTGTGTAAAAACGTCTTATTTGCATTTAAGGTCTGTCATTCTTACATGTATCATCTTCTAGCACATATAAACGCTTAGCGTTAAAGTAGGAGGGACAAAGCTAGCGTGAAAGGCCAAGCGGTCACAAGTTGTTTGACTAGCCTATTCGCTAGAGATGTTATTTCCCTCTTATTTTTGGAAAAACCAGGTTCTTAGTGATCCTCTTTAGTTGTTAGGGTATAAGCAAATATTCAATTTAATTTCATAGCAAACTGGCAGATCTCTCTTCATGTTTTCTTATTCAAAACAAATGGGCAACTGTCTGATTCAAAGTATCAAGATGAACTTTATTTACAGTTACCAGGCATTGCAAGTAATATTCATTTGGTACATGAATAAGGTATTTTTCATCTAAACGTTCAATACAAAAGGAAGCATCTCCTTTTCAAGTGTACTTATATGTAGTTTGGGATCTAGGTAGCATCCTTCTTATTAAAAATCCTTCGGAACTTCTCCTTATATCTTTGCCAAACATATCATTATATGCTCATTCTGATAGTAGTTTTATTTTCTTCTATAGCTTATAGTTCATTACGTTTGCCTCTCCTGAGATGAAATGAGTTTCATCAGTATTTATAAGTACCTGCCGAAACATTTTTCAATCAATGAAATTCGAGGTCTCTACTTACTGTTTTCCACAGAAATAAATCAGAAATACAATACTTCTTGTAATGCACAACAGCATGTTTATAACTGACGAACAAATCAGTTATTTGAAGTTAAGAAACACAGTCCTTGACTACTAGCTAACGCTGGTGCGGCTTGATGGTCTCGCATCTTCTCTGCAACTGACTTAGCCCGGGGATTTTAGCGTGCGTGATCCAATTACTTTGAGCTCAATCATTGGCTAGGAATCACGTGTCCCAGCCAAAATTAACCTAAAAATCTGTACTAATACATTGTTTCCATAAGCGTTCCCTCCCTTGCTGTCTTTTATCTAAGTTACGAATATAGTCTGTTTTCATAAAAATAGCAGTTTATTTTATACTTGATTTATTACACAAACTATCCTCTGTTTTGGTTTAAAAGTGATTTTCCAATAAGTTATTTTTTCTTGGCGTAATTTCTAGAAATGACTAACGTACGGTCACATATAGATCCCGGGGCTCTGCAAATGTATCTCGTAGGGAGACATTTGAGTACTATCAATATCCAGAAAAAAATCCCAAAAATTTTTAGAAAAAAAATTTAAACTCCAAAAATTTTCAAAGTCCAAAAATATTTCAGAAAAATTTAACCTAATTCCTAAACCTGGGTTCCTATATGTATGTATGGGACTGTCTTCCTTAAACAGGCCCTATTAATGGACATCATTTCAAAAAATGTAAACCATCTGTCATATCAAGGCATATGCTAACCAAATTTTCCGATTGGCGACACTGGACAACAAAAACATTTTACCATCAATCTATTTTGTAAGGTCGCCACTCAAAAACTACACGAGTGGAACCTTGAACCATTTGAACGAATAACATTTTCCATACAACATCAAATTCTGTCTACATAAACAATATAGTTAACAACATTATTAACTAACTTGGGAAAGGGTAGGAGAAAATTGTTAATATCATGTCTTTATGGCTCCTGTCTCAGAATACTCAAAATTTTTCAGGATCTGCATGTTACAAATTCTTCCTGGTGCTCCAATATAGTATGCATTCAAGTTATCCTCTAGTATAAAGTATTCAAATTCTTTTCAAAATAATCCACGTTATCTTTGTAATGATGATCCAATTGCATAAAACAGTCAATTCATCCGTGGTTATTCATCCCCTTTTTTTCAGTGAATGATCTACTTACTCATTATTTCATGTGTAAAACATCTCCAGACATATATGTGCAAACATTTTCAAACTATAATGTAACAATTAACATTTTGATATGCAATCACAATTGATTCAATGAAAATACTCAAAATCTCATGGCTTATCCCTATTAATTCGTATCTGAATTTTCGTCATGTAGTTGGTATTCTCCAAGTGATATGTACCGGTATATAGGTTCGTTTCAAGTGTTCATCACTGTAGAAAATGTTCCATTATTTTTTTTCAAAATATGCGATGTTTTTTTCCAAAAACTATATAAGTTATACGTCTGGTGGTGATCCTGTCCATAAATAACTCGGTTATTTCCAATCATTCATAAATTTATCCTTATCCTCTGTCAACACAGTATTATCCATGTGAACCATTTCCTAGAAATATATTTTTTTTTTCAAAAATTTTCCTTGAACTACAATTCAGTGATTATCAGACCAATGTTATCAACATGTTATTACAAATACATAAATTACAAGGAGAAAATTTTTTTTCAAAACACCATGAATTTTCTATATTAGTTCCTGTATCACTTTGTTTTCTCTGTTAAGACAAACGTCCTGGTACTTTAGACAATATGTATCCATGTTATCGCAGGGCATCCGTGTATAAAGTTATCAATTTTCTTTTTTCATACTTCAATTTATCCTTTATGGTGCTCCAATATTTTATACCATTGAATCCTTTCTAGTCCTGTTATGTTGAAAATCCATCATTTAGTAACTCATTGCCTACTATATCAAGCAAGACATTGATCAAAAACACATCAAACAATCATTTATGTAACAATCAACTTAAATGTCATAACTTTTTGACAATATGAAACAAAACATTATGTGCATTATACTTTCATTTTCAACACTAGCTCTGCCTTCGCAGGTCAAAGATTTCTCAAAGCTATGCAGTGTTTATAACATCTGCTGTCAGAACATTGTCTGATACAGCCAGATGGGCAATCTATGATCCTTAAATTCCAAATATTTTCTGTCAAATTGCTATTTAAGCGTATGTCATTAGGGTATGTGTATCATATGTTATCCATGACTCAGCGACAATGATTTTCAATCCAGATCCTCCGTAATACGGATATCTTTGGTAGGGGCATCACATTTTTTTTATCTTATCTCCATTTTGTGTATCCTCAGCATATGTAACTTTGTAGGGTTATGACATTTATTCAATGTGTTCGTCTCTCATGAGGAATCATCATTTGTCTTTATGTCAAAATGTGTCAGTCATTCTTGACTATCTGTTATATCATTTCTTAACAACAGCAATTTCATAAGTGACCCATGGTCATAATTTTCATGTATGATAGTTTCCCAACTATGTCATCAGCATACAAAAAATCAATACAACAATCATCAATACTTTCATATTAATATCAGGGATCATCATCCCGTATATTTTAAATTTCAATAAAATCTCCAGTCATTTTTCATAGTCATACTTCTTTTGGAACTGAGTATTCCATGTTATCCGTATATTATCATCATGTATTTGCATCTTGGGTACTCTTAACGCGGATATCCATGGTAAGGTGGCCGTTTAAAATCCAGGTATTCTTTATTTCTTTATTTTCATATATATATATATATATATATATATATATATATATATATATATATATATATATATATATATATATATATATATATATATATATATATATATATATATATATATATATATATATATATCTCCACCGTGTGTATCCATGACACGTCTGTCCCTGGGACAACATTATGTTCAACCTATGTATCATTAGGGGAATCAGATCTCAGTACCGGTATGTCAAAATGCATCAGTCATATTTGACCCTATGGTATATCTTGTTATTTTGTGAGTCTACTGAAATATCAAAGTATCACAACCATCGTAACATTGTTTAATCAGTAGCAAACCATAATCATTTGTTATACATCTATATAACAGTGTTCATATAACAAAGGCAATTGGCAAAAATCAGGGAAATGTTTTCTCCTATATGGAGGTATCTCTTTTCGTTTTATCTTCTGGGTGCAGCAATATTCAAGTATTTTTTTCATTTATTTTCCATTGGTGTGTCCGTAACCTCTGTGGTTCCCATATGATTATCATAATCCATTTGTATCTCTTTTCTGTGTATAATCCATACACTTATGGATTCCGTATGCGGCGAATATTTTTCTTCTGATTTGTTCCATGTTCATAGAATCCATAAAATTATTCAATTATTTTCCCGTCTTATTTCATAACCACGAAAAGACTAATATTATTCATTATTCAACATTAATGTGGGGCATTTGTGCATAAGCAACATAAAGAAACGTCATTTGTACCATCATTAAGTTTCCCCATAACATGTGGTGTACTATATAAAATGTCACAGGCATTATCAACAAATAGTTGCTTCCTCATCTAGTGTGCCATAGGCAGTATCAACAAACAGTAGCAATGTATTCAATCTGGGGTCAGCATACACAAATGCTATCAAAAGGGTGTTTTCATTTGCAAAGTCATCATATGCAACTGCTATTTGGGGCATCTGGCTTAGGCAGTATCAACAAATAGTGGCAATGTATTCTATTTCACCTTGTAATACAAGTGGAGCAATGTGTACCAACAGTCATTTGTTTTCATCAACATTTGTGGGAGTGGTGAATGGCTATACATCAGCAGTGATGTATGTCATTTTTTCTAATGACTGTTTGCTGTATTATACTAATCTATCTTTCTTTGTCTTTGTAAATGTTACAAAATCTTCTATAGAGTTGCCATAATCATAAAAATGGCATCAGCATATTCTGATATCTGTGTTACAATCATTTCTATCAGTAGGGCTATTAAGAAAGTGAAGTCAAAAACTAGCGAGAATATTAGCAGCAGCTGTTGTCAACAAGTATGAGGACAGTATACTGTGGTGTCGTCCTGGATAGAGGGAAACAGAATATCGCCAGATTACAACAATATTGTAATTCGAAAGAATGAAGATATTTTCGGAGCGAAAATTTTCAAGTTCAGCATATCGTCTCAGAATAGTAGGGGCGAAACAGTAAGATAAAGGGTGTGAGAGGCGTAGTGGAAAAAATCTTATAATGGTGGGTCTAAGGTGGAATGTACAATCTGTTTTGCAAAGTGCAATAATGTAACCATACTATTTTTCAACAGTCCTTTATAACTTTATCAGTGATTTAACTTTTGTTGTCAAAAAAATTTGCTACATGTTAATTTATGATGGTACTACAAACAAATTGTGTGTACATGCAAAAATAAATAAACCTGTGGAGAGTAAAAATAGCAAAGTATGCACTGATAATTTTCATTTATAAACTTGTAATAAGACTTCAAATGCTGTGAACAATCATAGTAGGATCACTGTGATGGATAAAGGTGAATAGGTATAGATGAGTTTAACATAAATGAGATCATAGGGAAAAAGAGACATTAGTAACAGGTAAAAGAAGAACCACTAGTGCAAAGTGCCTGCGTGAATATGCACTAAGATGCATGTAAAGGAATCACTGGGCTCTGGAACTGCAAGGATAAGAAGTCGAGCTAAGGAAGTGTGTAAGGTGATCATTTTCAACGTATAAGTCAATGTTATAACAAAATTGGTATGACACGTGTTATGAGTGGGGTTGTATATGTTAACATTTTAAAGTGTCATAAGTGTGCTTGCAAATGGCAACACCGTAACTGTGTGTATCTTTTATTTCACAATCAACAAAATGCCTAATTATAATCAGCTGATGGCTATTCATGGAATACTCTTGAGGTACGATGGTCATCAACTGTTGTTCTATTCGGGGGTACTTGTTGGGGTTGATATGAACATTTCACACTGGAACCAAGTCATCTGTAAATGATCAAATCACAACACCTTCTGAAAAGAGAGTATATGGGAAAGTTAAAACATTATCACAGACTATTGTTCACATTTGCGTTGACCATGCTCGGATTGGCGAGCATATGAAACACCTGGGTGTGTTTAGAAAAGTTTTACTAGATCCTTTAGTTATTTCACCATTTCTAACATTGCAATCTCCCGACTGGATAGTCGAGCATCGTACTGCGTCGCAGGGGCAGTGTGTGACACCGTGTTGACAGTTTGTTGAGAAGATACAGGGTTTGTTGACGCTTGCAATGTGGCTTGGGGGTGTGTGGCTGGTACATCTTGGTGCGGTTTGTAAGTGTGTCTACGTTTCGTCATAATCTTTCGTCTGATATGGTTCTGTGGTACTTTGAGAAATTTGGTGACAGGAGGCGATTTGTCGGACTCAGGGAGATACGGGGGTTTGGCATTGGAACTGACCGGTAAAGGCAGGGCGCTGTCCATAGATTGGACGCTACTGGTTGGGCATGGCGAACCTATGTCCGTTTCTTGCTCACATAAATATAACATTGTTCTGTTAATATGTTCGTTTGAGTCCTGTAATAGTGCACCAGGGTTGAAACTCTGTTCTCCCATTTTCTGTTCAGTTTCATCTCGATTAAAATTACTTGTATACGCTTCAGTGAACTGCTTGGGGATGGTTTCATCAGGATCTATCTGTTCGGGATGAGCAACTGCGTTCTTGTGGTATAGTAATGTTTGGTTGTCACTAGTATTCCAAACTGAACTGGGAGTGTGGTACGTATCAACTGACGAGTGGTCACTACGGGAGTAGGTTTGTGTGTGAATGAAAGCTGACGTAGTATTATCATCCTTTGATGTCGGCGGTCTGTTTTCTTCATTCATTATTCGTGTGTCTCTGTACTGAAGCCGTTGGCGTAGTTCTGCTGGGGGAATGTCTCCCTCACTTTCAGAAAAATCTCTTTGTTGCTGTGTTCTTCGTATCGCATCTGTGGGTGGTGTGGGTAGAGGATGATATGGGTCTAATTCAGAATCTGTTGTTTCTATATCTGACGATTCTACGGAAGTGGTACTGGAGGGTTGGGAGTATAAGGTAGTCTTCCGGACTGGTCGAGTGGTTGTCGTCAGAGGCGTAATGGGACGATGGTTATCAATTTTTAGTTGTTTCGCACGTGCCTTTGTAGTGTGGTTTTTCTCTTCATTCCAAATAGTATAGTTGATGGGGGTCGTCTGGTCAATAGTTTTGTACCCATCAATCCAACGGTCGTCAAACTTTGTGCT
Organism: Oreohelix idahoensis; assembly: GCA_024509875.1. Taxonomy (NCBI): domain Eukaryota; kingdom Metazoa; phylum Mollusca; class Gastropoda; order Stylommatophora; family Oreohelicidae; genus Oreohelix; species Oreohelix idahoensis. The sequence continues at coordinate 99,754 of JAMPIV010005779.1, forward strand.
GCTGACATGTTTCTTGTAGTAGACTGTGTCACCTATTTTGAACGTTTGTAGCTTGGCTGGCCTATCATGCTGTTTCTGCTTCTAGTGAAATGCCTTCTTTGTATTCCGGTGTGCAATTTGATGAGCCTTATGTTTTTCTTTGAGGATTATTTCTATGGGGTCTTCTCCCATATATTTTCGCTGCGGACGCAGGAGGTTGTCTAGAGGAAAGTTCGGTTCTCGTCCGTACATCATGTAAAATGGTGACATTCCTGTGGTATCGTTTACATTCACACGTATGGCTTCAAGGGCTTGGTTGATATACAGGTCCCAGTATTGGTGGTTCCCTTTGATATATTTGCTGATAATATCATGAAGAGTGGCATGCATCCTTTCGTTACGGCCATTTGCATTTGGGTTATAGTAACTAGTGGTGATATGCTCAATGTTCAGTTTATGTAGGGTAGCCTTAAATGGGTCTCCAGTAAACTGTTTACCATTGTCCGAAATGATTCGTTTTGGACAGCCATGCCTGGGAATAAATTCTTGTAGAAAAATTTGTGTGATAGACTGTGACGTGGCATTGCTGAGTGGGTAACTTTCTGGCCATACAGAATATTGGTCCACTATGTGCAGAAGGTATTTGTTGCCTGATTGGGTGAGTGAGTAAGGACCAGATATGTCTATGCTTACTGTTTGCATGGAAAAATGGGAAGGTTGCATTTCTTGAAGGGAACTGAGTTGGGTTTCATGTTTCGTAGATTACAAGTTTTACAGGTGGCTACGTATTCGGTAATGTCTTTATACATGATCTGCCAATAATACCTTCTCTTTATTACATCAATTGTTTGTCTCTTCCCATGTGACCATTTTTATCGTGGAACTGTAGCAATACTTTGGGGATGATATGTGCTGGAATAACCTTTCTCAACGACCCTTCTTGTTTATGATCTATGTAGTATAGAGCTCCGTCCGTTGGGTTCACGGTGAAATCTTTACTTTTCGTTGGATTTTCTTTTACGTATGTGAGCAATTTGACAATTTCCGCATCTTTCGCTTGTTCCACCTGAATGTCAAACATATCCTGACTTTCATCTTCTAATTTTGTTGTTTGATCGGAGGTACTTCATGGCTCCTGAGAAGTGATTGCATTTATTTCCTTAGCGTTGTCATCTATTTCTGTTGATGTGCCATCATTTTTATCCTTATTTCTCTTCGTATCTGATTCATCATTGACCCTAGATAGGAGGTCTGCACAAGTGTTCAATGTACCTGGAATATACTCAATAGTTGTGTCGTAGGACTGTAGATTCATGGACCATGTCTGTAGTTTCTTAGGCTGTTCCTGTGTTTTCGTAAGCCAGTTGACCAGGGGTTGGTGATCTGTGCGAATGATGAGTTTGGTTCCTTGGACATAAAAATCGAACTTGTGGACTGCATAATGTATCGCATATGCTTCTTTTTCCGTGGTGGTCCACCGTTTCTGTGACTTTGACAATGCATGGGATAAGAACGCAATAGGTTTTTCATTAGGCATGTTTGGTAGGACTGGTGTCTCGTCTTCTAATACTGGTTGTACCAAACAAGCACCGATTGCGTTGTGTGAGGCATCGGTATATAGTATCATAGGTTGAGAAATGTCCGGATGTCCAAGAAGTGGAATGGTGGTTAGGGCATTTTTGAGATATTCAAATGATTTCTGGCACTCTTCCGTCCATCTGAACCTTGCATATTTGCGTGTGAGTGCAATTAAGGGCTCAGCTGCTCTCGAGAAGTTGATAATGTGGCGTCTATAATTTCCCACACAACCGATAAAAGAGCGTATTTGTCTGACTGTCTTGGGGCTAGGCATCTCTTTTGTGGCTTTTACTTTATCTTCGTCTGGTCTGATACCATCCCTATTTATGACGAAGCCTAAATATTTAGTCTCTGTTTTCAAAAATTCGCATTTCGTCAGCTTCAACTTTATCTGGTGATGCCTAAGTCTGTCAAACACTGTTTCTACTTTACGAAGATGGTCTTCTATCGCGCCTGCTGTGTGTATTAGTATATCGTCGATATGTGCCAGCGCAAATGGTTGTAATCCTTTTAAAACTTCATCCATTAGTGACATGTATGTCGCTGGGGATCCTTTAAGTCCAAATGGCATCACGTTCCATGCGAAACTGCCAACATGGGTACAAAATGTAGATTTCTGCTTTGCCTCAGGTGTCATAGGAATACACCAAAAACCTGACCGTGCATCAAGTGTGGTGAATTAGGTGGATTTTCCTAATGTCGCCAGCAGATCATCTATTCTAGGTAAGGGGTAAGAGATGATTTTGGTGATTTTGTTTAGGGCACGGTAATCACAACAACAGCGACTGGAACCATCTTTCTTTGACACAATTACTATGGGTGAGGACCATTGGGATCTGGATCTTTCAATAATTTCTGCCTGTAGCATCTCGTTTATGGATCTTTCTACTAGTTCTCTATTCTTTAAGGGTGTATGATACGGTTTCAAATGTATTGGCTCTTCTGTTGTTGTTTGTATGTCCATCGTGACAGTGTTTGTTCTGCCCAATTCCATGTCGTTTAATGCAAAGACATCTTGATGCTTTTTGACAAATGTTTGTAGCCGTGGTCTATTGCCATCAATTGTATTTAGGGTTTCAAGTAGTTGAGATATCCTCTCTCGGTACTTGTTATCTGCTATGTTATCTCTATTTCGCCTTGTGCTCTCTGTTTCTTTCCTGTAGTACTGAGGAACGTTTCGTACATCTTGTGACAATTTCTGGTCCTTGTATTTGGTATTCCTTGGCGCATTTCTGGTTGGTTTGTTGGGCTGTATTCTGCTGGGGTATGAATAATATGTGGACTGGGTTTGATACTTTTGCCGCTGCCATCTGCTGTGTGAATTTTCATGGGTTACTGCATTCACTGTGTGCGTATTTCTTTTATTTTGACTGGCATAGTCATAGTTGTGCCATTTCCTATGGTTTGTGACCTTGTAACTGCGCCTATCCGCGTACGTTACCGTATCACTTTCTCTCGTGATGTAGGGTTGTCTTCTTTTTGTGGGCGAAAAACACACATTCTTTTTGCTCCTAATCTTATTACTATAGTATCATCCTGTGGTGGAGTCGTACACAAATTCTTCTTTCTCTGCAGGGTATTCGATTGGTTTTGGAACTGCATCATATCCACCTGTTTTTGGATTATATTGAAATTCTATGGGGCATGTATTTTCATCCTGTAGCTTAGGATATCCACCCGGCAGGACAATTTCTGTTTCTCTGTCTCCCTCGGACAGACGGCACTTCATATCTTTTTTGTGTGTATTGGAACGGAAAAACGAGTGATTGTAGGCCTGATTGAGTAGCATCTCTCTTTCCTCATTACTTATATATGGGCGACTTCGTTTCTTCATCATCTGACGTTCGCGTGGGGCAGGTTGTGGTGCAGAATGTCCATTAATGTTTTTTCTTGTGATTTGGTAATTTGCCTTATTTCTATATGGGTTGTCATTCCAATCCTTGTCTGAACAGGAGCGGTAACTGTTCTTTTTCTGTATACCTTGGTTAGTGGTACCGTCATTACGTGCAATGCGTCTGGAAAGGGTGGGTGAGGCAAGCTGGAGAGAATTGTTATCAGCTGTAAACCGTCCCACGGATGGCATATCTACTTGTGCCACTATTGTACCCCTATTTATAGTAGTAGTTTTCCCCGAAGTATTCAAGATCATAATAGGGAAATCTCTAGATTCAGAAACTTCAGCAATTCCCTCTGTGATTAATAACAATGGGTCTTTAATAATACCTTCTTCCGCCAGGGGCTGTACTTGTATCGTCTGACCTGTCATAATGTAAGCGGAGTTTTTCACTCGTCCCTTCGCTAGAGATGTTATTTCCCTCTTTTTTTGGGGGAAAACCAGGTTCTTAGTGATCATCTTTAGTTGTTAGGGTATGAGCAAATATTCAATTTAATTTCATAGCAAACTGGCAGATCTCTCTTCATGTTTTCTTATTCAAAACAAAAAGACAACTGTCTGATTCAAAGTATCAAGGTGAACTTTATTTACAGTTACCAGGCATTGCAAGTAATATTCATTTGGTACATGAATAAAGTATTTTTTACCTAAACGTTCAATACAAAAGGAGGCATCTCCTTTTCAAGTGTACTTATTTGTAGTTTGGAATCTAGGTAGCATCCTTCTTATTAAAAATCCGTCGGAACTTCTCCTTATATCTTTGGCAAACATATCATTATATGCTCATTATGATAGTAGTTTTATTTTCTTCTACAGCTTATAGTTCATTACGTTTGCCTCTCCTGAGATGAAATGAGTTTCATCAGTATTTATAAGTACCTGCCGAAACATTTTTCAATCAATGAAATTCGAGGTCTCTACTTACTGTTTTCCACAGAAATAAATCAGAAATACAATACTTCTTGTAATGCACAACAGCATGATTATAACTGACGAACAAATCAGTTATTTGAAGTTAAGAAAAATAGTCCTTGACTACTAGCTAACGCTGGTGCGGCTTGATGGTCTCGCATCTTCTCTGCAACTGACTTAGCCCGGGGATTTTAGCGTGCGTGATCCAATTACTTTGAGCTCAATAATTGGCTAGGAATCACGTGTCCCAGCCCAGCCAAAATTAACCTAAAAATCTGTACTAATACATTGTTTCCATAAGCGTTCCCTCCCTTGCTGTCTTTTATCTAAGTTACGAATATAGTCTGTTTTCATAAAAATAGCAGTTTATTTTATACTTGATTTATTACACAAACTATCCCCTGTTTCGGTTTAAATGGTGATTTTCCAATAAGTTATTTTTTCTTGGCGTAATTTCTAGAAATGACTAACGTACGGTCACAGACAGACGTGGGTTGTTGCCAAATGCTACTTCGTTCATTACTGTAGGTTGGACAGCACTACACCAGGTGTTCGACTGTCATCAGGCTGGTACCGCCGGAGCAAAGATCAGTTGCACCAATTTTGTATTTGTGGCATAAATGGTATCTCAATCTGTTGTTTCCAGTGCGTAGCCGAAAAATGATGACCTGTTCTTTCCTGGATAGTTGATGATATGCATCATTTTTCAAATGGGCTGGTTGTTCTCTTTCCCATTTGGATTTGAAAGTAGCTTTTATAGTAGTCTTTGCCATTGCGTAAGTTGTCTCTATATCATTTCTTTGTAAGGCACCTCCTTCCTTAGCAAGTTTGTCAAACACAAACCGATAAAACGAAGGATTAATATGGAACATACACTTCACTTCCAGAAGCCATTACCCCTCTGGAACTACAAAAATGCCAACTGGAACATGTTCTCAAAACTGACAGATGAATACTGTGGTTTGATAAACACCCAAAAGAAAAGAATTAGAGAAATAGCTGACGGATTTAATAAAGCAGTTCTGAAATCTGCCCTAGAATCAATACCACGAGGGGCAAGAAAAGATTATAAGCCGTACCGAATGTCACAGAAAGCTCGAAGGCTTCGTCTAAGATTATTTTAAAATTCCTTACTTTTCTATTCCTTCACATTTTGTCTGTTTTCTCTACGGAAATATTTGCACCTGCGTTCGTTTCTTTAGCTGTTTTTTCAAGTCCTCACTAATAGTCCTGTCATACGATCCCAAATTCTATCTTCTTCTACAAAGACACTTTAAAGCATTTCTTTAAGGACGTCTATACGATTTATTAACTTGGTCGATTTCGCAGTGGTTCCCAGAGTATCATATTTCGGTGTTCAGTGGTCAACTGGAGACCGCCACGATAAATCTTGGTACGTGTTTAAGCAAGAGACGGGAAATAATTAACTCTTGACGTGGGAATCAGGAAATGTTTTAACTTCATGCGAACGAATGCCGAGTTTTAAGATGAATTGCTGATTAACCATTGGAAGACAACGCACACTTATAGAAGAGAAGCCTCATACCACCTCATACCTACAAGTATATGTGATTGAGAGTAACGCTACTCAAATTCTAGTTCTTAAGCTGCGGATAAAGTCCTGAGCGCCCAGTTGCAGAATCTTAGCCAGTTTCTGGATTTTGATTGCTGTAAAATGTTGCGAGTAAACCGCCTAGTTGCTCTATGCTACAGAGAGAACTAGTGCTTTCATCTCAAACCCTCTAGCGGTGATCACAAGTCAGCAACCCTGAGCAGTCTACAGCATATGAGCAGTCTACAGCATATAAGCCTCCAACACATCGTCAGCACCTGAACAGCATAACGCAACTTCACAACCAGGTTAACGAAAAGCCTAGTCATCTCTTGGACTGTAGCGCCACTGAATCAAATTCCCCAGTTGGTAATCCCTACCTACTGAGACGCCCAGGAGAAGTCCAAGCAGATAAGTCTACTTAAAACCCAGGCCAAAATCAGAATTCACTTATCCAAGAAATAGCCATAGGAATTAACTTTCGTCAGTGAGGAAAATAGCCTCTTATTCTTATCTGAACCAAAGACACTGACAGTTCTAAATTTCCTAGTATTTCTTTTCAAAGTACGTGTCAACATTGATTTTATCTTCTACTGTAATTAAAGTAATTATGTACATTCTGTAACTCACTATCATTCTGAGTTTGACTTAGTAGATTGTATGTTCTGTTCAGAAAAAAAACATTCTCAACACTCTTTGTAATACTTGTTACTACTAGTTCATCTTCAAAAGATTAGAGTAAGAAAGAGTTAGTCGTCGCCAGAAAAATACAAGAGTTGGTGGTCTAAAAGGTGAGAGAATCACTGACACCAACCTGTGCCCTTCTGTTAACTCTCTCCCTCAACACTAGCTCATATCTGTGAAAACTAGTGTCTAAAGGTCTATGTGCTTTCTACACATCTTCCTTACTATACAAAACTCTTTATGCAACAATTGAATTCTCATTCAACGTCAATTGGAGTGCACCATCAACTATATCTGCGACAAACTGGGGTCTATGTCCGGAATCTTACCTTTGGTGACCTATCTGCAGAAGAATTGTTGAATCTTTAACTAGTAGTCTATCAATACCTTGGAGTAGAATCTATTATATATCCCTAGACAACGAAACTTCTTATATTTTCTGAACAGAATTGTGGAATTACACAGTAGAATAAGGAAAGTGAAATCTGAATGGTCCTGGAATTAATTAATTAATTATTTAATTAATTAAGTTACTTATGTTAATTAAGTTCATTAAGTTAATTAGTGGCTTAAGATAACTAAGTGTACAAGTTGATGATTGTGTGTGAACGACTGGCTGCAATTGTAATACCTTACTTCAGAAGAAATAAGAGTATACACAGGGTTAGAAATAAATAAATTATACTTGAGTCTGGCTCAAGTTAATAATATCTTAATTCAGTAGAAATAAGTATATTATTAAACTATCAGTTATACTAGTCTCCTGAAAAGGGATACATTACGTCAGTACACTTAATAGTATTACCTCGAGCCTCAGTAAATTGATCAGTGGTTATTATTACAATACTTCATAGAATTATTAGTAATAATCGGAAGCAAGTGTAGCGTCTGTCTAAAATTAATAATACCTTAATTCAGCAGAAATAAGTATTATTAAAATATCAATTATACTAGCATCTGTAAAGGGATACATTATGTCAGTAGACTTAATAGTATTACCTCGAGCTTCAGTAAATTGATCAGTGGTTTATTATTACAATACTTCATAGAATTATTAGTAATAACTGGAAACTAGTGCAGCGTATACTGAGAGATTGAACTACCTACCCAGCGATCTAAAATGAACGCAGTAGCGGAACTAAGAGCTCAGTTTTTCCAATATCTGATAGATCACAAAGTGAACGATTCCATAAAAATTATAAGATGTCTAGATACATGGATAAGTGACTCTTATTTGGAAGGCGAGGAAAGAGGTTACTCGAGAAAGTTAATTGCGAAACATGTCTTAGAACAGGCAGAACTTTTCACGAGAACAGAGATGGAAATGATAGAGAGTGATGAAAAATGGACTCGCGACTGGAACGAGAAGGAAGCCAAGTGGAAAGAAGAGACCATAAGCAGTGAAGCAGCTTATGAGAAGGAACAGCTGGAAGCTCAACCCTACCTTAAGTTGAAGACGCCGCCACTGGAAACTCAAAACTCGCGAGGAGATTTGAAACCTATGATTAGTCATGAGGCCACGGAATCCCAGAGCCTCACTCCCAGGTCAGATGAACCATTATTTCAAGAGGAAGCACCCTCTGTTCCACAGGAAGCGCAACTTAGTACTCAGAGCCCATGTTTAGGCAAAGCAGAGAGGCGGACATCGAACTCGATAAGTCATGACCCCTTTTTGAAGGTACCTAAGCACATAAATGCTGGTAGTATGAGGAAAAGTACACTCTCGTCAGGAACACGCCAGAAAAGGAATCTCCCAGACACCCCGAACATCTCTAATAATCAACAACATGCCTTCGCTCAATCTCAGAAAGCACACAAAGACCGATTTCATAACCACAACAAAAGCGCTCAGGACTACCAAAACAATATAAACATGGTAAACCTTCAAGAAAGGAAAAACTGGACGAATGAGGACTGTACAGAAACGTCTAAGAAGACAGATAACTTCAGTAACGGCCCCATCCCGCGATTAATGTCATCTGGGCAACAAAAGGACAGAGAGCTTAATAGTAGCCCAGAGGAACCTCTCATTGTTGACACTTACGGAGTGAACGACAAGGGAAGTTACATAGTTCTAGGAGAACTGAAACAGCCTTTGATGGTACACGCGGAACCACCAAAAGGGCTGATAAAACATGTGACTCATAGAGACACAATGGACTCTTTAATTAGAGTCGTAGACCAGGTTCAAGAGGAAACTATATCCACTGGAATGTTGGAAAAGTATAAATCGGCAGAAACTTGCCATATCACTGGGAATTACCCAGCACAAAACACCCCACCCCTTCTCTGTGAGAGAGAAGCGAATATGACACCCAGCCAACGTAGTTCACAGGCGCCAGGTGGACAAAGTCCCTTCTGTGAAAACATGCAAACGGAAATTTTAGAGAGCAGTACACCCCTCTAAACAATGGAACGCGCGTTGTCTGCTCGAAGCCTGACCCCTTCATGCATCAGTGCACGGATGAAAATGAGAGAGGTCATACTTCTGCCGAAAAGCCATTCTATAACAGTTTCCCTAATCCCAAAGAGACGATTAGTTTTTCAGAAGGAGATGCATATTTTCAAATTAGCGGAGATACGCCAGGGTCCTTGAGAGATCCAAACAAAATTTTGTTTGATAAAATCACAACAGTGATTGGAAAAACGCAGGCTGAGAACCATTCAGCAGAGACTGAGATACAAGATAAGCCTATGGTTGAGAAAGGAATGGATAATGGGAATGACCAGCTAATGGACAGAAAGTTGAAGGGAGAGGCTGTCTCTCGCATTCAACCACTTGTTAGAAAAGCTAAAACGCTGTTTTTCACCCACCCCGCACTGCCTCGTTCATACCCTCAATGTTGGTGTGATTTATCAATGAACAAGTTATCTGAAAACTTGGGAGGTTTAGGAAACGTAACTCTTGTTAGATTTAACCCACATAGCGCATGGGAATCTTTCAATCCAGAAAGAAAGAACGGGACTGCTGACTGTCTGAGCAGGTCAAACATAGCAGCGGAGTTAAGGAGATACCTGAGAATGTCCTATGCCTCATGGGAGAAACACCGTCTAAGGTCTCATTGTTACCGTGACAAAGGATGTTTTGCACGCCCATTCAAGCGGGCCACGGAACAATGTCAGACAAAGCGCAGTGAACTCACAACAGATAGTGGACTCTCCAAACTAGTTCATATGAAACTTCTTTTGTATGAAGAGGTGAATAGGTACAGCATTTTGACCGGACAAACTATCTTAGTAGGAATTTCGAATTCATTGAAAACTCAGAACGACGTCAGGGATTCTCAAAATGTAGAGCCATTGCCAAGTGTAGCGTTAGCAAGCGGGCAGCGGTTGGGAGAATTGAAAAGTTGGGTGACACGAGGAATTTATAATTTAGACAAAGACCTTCTCTCTTTGAATAGTTTGCAACTATTTTAAATTGGGGAGTATCTGTCACAGAGTGCTCGAAGGCTTCGTCTAAGATTATTTTAAAATTCCTTACTTTTCTATTCCTTCACATTTTGTCTGTTTTCTCTACGGAAATATTTGCACCTGCGTTCGTTTCTTTAGCTGTTTTTTCAAGTCCTCACTAATAGTCTTGTCATACGATCCCAAATTCTATCTTCTTCTACAAAGGCACTTTAAAGCATTTCTTTAAGGACGTCTATACGATTTATTAACTTGGTCGATTTCGCAGTGGTTCCCAGAGTATCATATTTCGGTGTTCAGTGGTCAACTGGAGACCGCCACGATAAATCTTGGTACGTGTTTAAGCAAGAGACGGGAAATAATTAACTCTGGACGTGGGAATCAGGAAATGTTTTAACTTCATGCAAACGAATGCTGAGTTTTATGATCTTTTGCTGATTAACCATTGGAAGACAACGCACGCTTATATAGTTATAGAAGAGAAGTCTCATACCACCTCATACCTACAAGTATATGTGATTGAGAGTAACGCTACTCAAATTCTAGTTCTTAAGCTGCGGATAAAGTCCTGAGCGCCCAGTTGCAGAATCTTAGCCAGTTTCTGGATTTTGATTGCTGTAAATTGTTGCGAGTAAACCGCCTAGTTGCTCTATGCTACAGAGAGAACTAGTGCTTTCATCTCAAACCCTCTAGCGGTGATCACAAGTCAGCAACCCTGAGCAGTCTACAGCATATGAGCAGTCTACAGCATATAAGCCTCCAACACATCGTCAGCACCTGAACAGCATAACGCAACTTCACAACCAGGTTAACGAAAAGCCTAGTCATCTCTTGGACTGTAGCGCCACTGAATCAAATTCTCCAGTTGGTAATCCCTACCTACTGAGACGCCCAGGAGAAGTCCAAGCAGATAAGTCTACTTAAAACCCAGGCCAAAATCAGAATTCACTTATCCAAGAAATAGCCATATGAATTAACTTTCGTCAGTGAGGAAAATAGCCTCTTACTCTTATCTGAACCAAAGACACTGACAGTTCTAAATTTCCTAGTATTTCTTTTCAAAGTACATGTCAACATTGATTTTATTTTCTACTGTAATTAAAGTAATTATGTAGCAGATTTAGACTATAAAGGAGATGCCATCAACGACATTGTTTGACCATCCAATCTACATCAGGTGTTTGAGCGACAATCTCTGGTATGTAATGATATAAATTGCTACATATAGCAAGACCAGCGACATAAGCAGAATTTCGTGTAATAGAAAAAGTGATTGAGGACAGTTACTTTTTCATTGAATTGAAACTGTGTAGATTCAGACACCTGTAGACAGTGCTTATATATTTTTAAAGAGACCTAGCTTACACCTGATAAAGAATCATTCCATGATAGTAGCCCGGTTCATTTGGAATATTCAGTGTAGCTAGTTGAGTCAGTACAGATATATTACAAATTAGTGAACGTGACCAGTGCAGCTAAATGAGATTTGTGAGTAGCCAACAGGGCAGTAGAGAATGAATGTGTTTTCTTCAACATCATTGAGTCTGTAAATATGTTTTAAAAGGCCACTGGTCTTTAAATACGTACAACCACGTTAATGTTGTTGTTACAAGTGAAGGTGAATGTTACTTCAAGTGAACATCTATGGAGGAAAAAAGAGACCTTAGTTTTCAGTATGAATCACGGGACAGCACAGACCGTCTATTGTCACGGAATTGCCTCCCCTGCTTTGCTGTAGTGGACCAACAGTGGCCAAAACTCAAGCATATCTAATATGGGTCTTCAAAGGTTTCTACCTTCGTGCAAGATTACTCTTGGCAGAGCTGTAGATAGAAGGACAATGATGCTTCTATCTCAAGATATTTCAGAAGTCAAGAACAATGCTGCGTTGGACAGGGCAATTGTTAACTTATATCTGATCCGCCGCCTTTTATGAAGAATTAAGCAATTATTAACTCCAGCTCGTTCAAGCCCCCACCCTGATTTACTCAGTGGAATTCTTCTTAATATTGTATTGCTCTGTTTAGAGTGTATTTAGTAAATTGACTGAGACAAACATGCAATAAATTCAAAATAATTAAATCGACGTTAAATTTGGATCTCGATGGCAACACGCTGCTCTACGGTGGTGTATCCACATCTGAAAGAGCTAAAGGAGGCGTGGGTTGCATTGTGGCCAAAAACCAGAAAGATAGTATCAAGGGATGGAACTTTGTCTCGGAGCGCATTATGGTTGTAAAACTAAAAGAAGGAGAAACCATAGTCAGTCTGGTCATAGTATATGGGCCAAATGAGGATGTTAGAGCAGAGGTCAAGGAGGAATTCTTCAAGCTGCTTCAAAAGGACAGTGGATGACTGCCTAGATGAAATGATCTTGCTCGGAGATTTCAATGCCAGAGTTGGAAATGACCATGCTAGAAGAGGTGGAGTTATCAGAAGATATGGAGAAGATACTCTCAATGACAATGGAAAGCGACTCCTTAGATTCTGCAGTGAGCAGAATCTTATTATCACAAACACAAAGTTCCCCCATTCAGAGTATACATGCATACACTAGGTGTGAACCAACAAAGAATGAGAAGTCAGGGATCGACTATGCCATTGTTAGGAGGAGATCATTGTTACGTTGGGGTTTGTGTGCGTAAGAGAGATTGTTATAACTGTGCTGGCACGACATTGAATGAAGTGGGTGTCAAGGCAGTGCGTGAACTTTAATAATGTTGAGAACGACATTCGTGGCTGGGTCCACGAAACATGGCATGTTTAATGTTGACAATACGACAGTTCTTCATTGAAATACATGCGTGAGTAAAACATCATAAAGACATAGAACATCTCAGTCAGTCAGTCCATCTGTACACATCTAGCCGCTGTACTAGGAATGCCTTATAACAGGTTATCATTCAAGTAATGTGGACGAGGAAGTGACGATGCTTGAAATTTCATAGTAGACGTACTTCTACAATATCCACGGAACTTCTTCACAAGTCCGGAGTCATCATAAACAAAGTGGCGGCCTTCAACATACAAGCCACTTGACAAAAATCCTTGAATTCTCCACCGAATAACGGGAGCTCATAAAACACGTCTGACTAGGACGGAAGATTCTAACAGAAGGCCTCGACTAACGGTCTGCATAAATTAGCGCAGCACCTAACACGTCATCATCACCTTGTGACGTAATATCTAAATCGCGTTCAATTACAATTCATATAAGTCCCAATTAAGATGGTTTGGCCATGTCTGCAGAATGGGAGAAGATCGGATACCACGACAAGCATGGGAAACAAAGAGCCAAGGATCCAGACCACGAGGACGACACAGAGTCCGCTGGGAGGACAACATTAGACAATCTTTGAAGGATCGAGGACTAGAATGGAACCAGGCCAGGAGGAAGACAGCCGATAGGATAGTCTGGCGCTCTCTCTTCCAAACCTCTACACCTCACGGTAGAAGGGGAACGACTAAGTAAGTAAGTAAGTATAAATACATCATGTTGGCCCCAGATAGAATTGTTACCGGGTATGGTGGCCCAGAGATTGGTGAAGTGATCACTACCTGCCTTACAATCAAAAGAACAACTGAAAGAAGTTTGCTTCAGCCTAGGAATCATCCCACATCACGTCGACGCAATAAACCAAGTAAACAAACGGAAAGAAAATGATCATTAAGACCTACAAAAAGCCCGATTAAGAATCAGAAGATGATGACAAGATTATCAGGGCTTATTTGCTACAGTGGTTGAGACAACACAGAAGAACCCAAAACCCAGGATGACTTGGAAACCCTCTGGCCTTAAAATTCAACAGGACATCATAAAGAGCACAGCTGCTGCAGAAAGCAATGTGGTGAAGTCCGACTTGGGAACAAGAGAAAGAGGACACCTTGGTGGACAGAGGAAGTCAAAGAGAAAATAAGAGAGAAGAAAATGGCATGGAGGAGACAGAAGCAAAGAACAAAGTGCTAGCAGCAAACAGAAGTCCTGGGAAGAATTTGGAGAAAAGCTAGAAAAAGATGCACAAGAAAACCAGAAATTGTTCTATAAGACCCTAAAGAACATGAGGAAAGAAAAACAATGCCCACGCCTCAAATTATAAAAGGACAAGCAAGGCAAATTGCTTACTGCCCCGAAGGAAGTAAATGGGAAAAGATGGAAAGAATATTTTCTCATAACTCCTTGATGGTGAGCAAGGTCAAGTCATCAGAAATGATAACCACTAGCACAGAAGAGGAAACCAATCGGTGATGAAGATGACATAAAGATGGAAGAACTGAAGGCAGCACTGGAGAAAATCAAGATGGGCCCAAATTGGCAGCAGGGCATGAATGGGTATAAACACCAAAATGGGTTAAGTACATGGGAGCATCAGGAGCTACCTATTAACTCTTAAGGTCCTATCAATGGCAGCATTGGTGCAACAAGAACCATAACAAAGGATTGGGAATTGCCATCATAACACCAATTTTCAAAAAGGGTGACAGAATAATCGACCAATGGTGGGAAACCAAAGATGGCATATCCCCTGATCTCTATGTGGTCCCCCTGGTTAAAAAATCTACTCTAGAATCCTAGAGCAGAGACTCCGACGCCTAGCTGAGCCACAATTGGATGAGGTCCAGTGTGCGGATAGTCCGAAGACAAACCGAAGTACTCAAGACCTAATCTTCACACTACAGACAGCTGAGTCTGAAAAGGCCCTTGAGAATAAAGAGTGAGATCCATCTTTGTTTCATAGATCTGGAAAAGTGCGTTTTGACAGGTCCCCCTGAAGCAAACTTTGGGACTGGTTTGGCAAGGAAGAATATTCCCATCACCTCTGATTCATGCTATACAGAGCTTCTACAAGTCTTGCAGAAATTATGTGAGGACAGCAAACCATAAGTCAGAAGAGTTCAGGACCACCACTGGTGTAAGACAAGGTGATATCCTATCACCTTAGCTTTTCATACTCCTTATGGACGATGTCATCAAGGCATGTAAGGAGAGAACAAGAAAGTATTCAGTGGGGTACTGGAAGATGAGACAGGTCTATATTTCAGAGCTGGCATTTGCTGATTGATGTTGCCCTGATTGCTAAATCAGAGGCACATCTCCAATCCAACCTGCAAGTCTGGAAGGAAGAGCTGGAGAAGAGAGGGATGGTCATAAGCAGCTCTAAAACAAAATCCATGGGTGATAATCACGAGAAGAAAGGAAAGACATCAGATTAAGCCCTGGGAGAACAGGTCCTGGAGCAGGTCGACCACTTTAAATACCTCGGAGCTATTATAGACCGAAAGGGAGGCATCAAAGAAGAGTTGGCCACTCGAAAAGCAGCGGCTGGGAGACTTTTTCAGGCCATAAATCGAGGATTCCTCAGCAAGAAAGAGGTTGGTAAGAAAACGAAGATGGCTGTATACCGCTCCACCTATGTCCCAGTCTTGACATATGGATGCGAGTCGTGGGCAATGACTACAACCCACAAAAGCCAGATCCAAACCTCAGAAATGAGGCATCTGAGGAAAGTGGTTGAAGTAACAAGAAGAGACATGGTCCGCAACCAGACGATCCGTCAAGGCCTAAAATCCCATCCGCTGCAGACCCAAATAGAACAGTCCCAACTAAGAAGGTTTGGCCATGTCTGCAGAATGGGAGAAGATCGGCTACCACGACAAGCATGGGAAACAAAGAGCCAGGGATCCAGACCTCCAGGACGACCCAGAGTCCGCTGGGAGGACAACATTAGACTATCTTTGAAGGACCGAGGACTAGAATGGAACCATAGGCCAGGAGAAGACAGCCGATATGATAGTCCTGGCGCTCTCTCTTCCAAACCTCAAACACCTCACGGTATTTACAAAGGGAGTGTCTACGAAGTTTGGTCACCCTCGTCTTTAAGATCCCCGTCTTATGATGGGTAGTATGTAGCTTCGAACTACATGCCACTATAGTACCCTTCTGTTCCAGATATAGTACCTTCAACTGTACCAATTACCAACAGTATTGTGGGTGA